>PITA01027352.1:0-21072 GCA_004023965.1 Spilogale gracilis | reverse complement strand
TTTTTTTTTTTTAAAGATTTTATTTATTTGACAGAGAGAAACACAGCCAGAGAGGGAACACAAGCAGGGGGAGTGAGAGAGGGAGAAGCAGGCTTCCTGCCGAGCAGGGAGCCCGATGTGGGACTCGATCCCGGGTCTCCAGGATCATGACCTGAGCCGAAGGCAGTGGCTTAACCAACTGAGCCACCCAGGCGTCCCCCTAGGTAGTATTTTTACTAAAGATACTTAACCTGAATCTAAACATGAGGAAAAAATCAAGACAAATCAAGGTTGTAAGACATGAAACAAGACTGGGCTAGAATCTTTTAAAATGCCCAAGTGGTAAAGTAAGTGATTTGGGAACTATTCTACCTTAGAGAAGACTGTAGAGACCGTGGAACAAAGACATTTGTGAGCATGAGTCACAGACTGGGGGGAGTTAGAGGGGTGTTGGACTGCTAGGAAAAGAAACTGCTACCACAGACAGTTTGTGGACTAGAGAATTGGGAACACAAAAAAATACACCGTATATATGGCTGTGTTAAATGTCATTACCCTTATATAGGAAAATACCCTTGTGTACACAGAAGCTGCATTCGATGTCATGAGGGAAACTGTCGTCACCATGACCTCTTCCCTTCAAATGGTTTAGCACGCATGCAAAAGACAAAATGTTAACTGGTTGAGTCAAGGTGGTAAGTACACAGTCTTGATTTCACTATTCTTTCTACTGTCTCTGTAGTTGTTGGGATGGAAAAAATAGATGTGCCCTTCTGAGCAAAAGATTGGACAGTCTTGCCTTTTTTTTTTTTTTTTTAGGATTTTATTTATTTGAGAGGGGGGAGCACACAACTGGGAGGAGGGGCAGAGGAAGGAGACTAGACTTCTCCCCGCTGAGTGGAGAGCCTGAGCTCACCTAAGCCAAAGGCAGAAGCTTTAAACTGACTGAGCCATCCAGGAGTTCTTGCTTTTAACAAATACATCTAGCAAAAGCCATTAAGTGAATATATGGAAAGAAGCAAAAAAAAAAAAAGAAAGAAAGAACAAACTTTTCACCCGAAATTTATCTGTAACTCATTCTAATGACCTAAAACATGAACGAGATTTACTTCAGGGGCAAGAACTACATTTAGAACAACCCAAAGATTATCACTACAAGGATGTTTCTCATACTACCACCACAGATCTCTGGGTTCTCAAGGCCCCTGGGCTGGTCTTTAAAGGGAAGATATATAGCAAGCAAAGTAAGTAATCCTATGACTCCTCTGCCAAGAATTCTATTGTCTTAACTTGCAGTTCAACTTACAAAGTGATAATGGCAATAAAGGAGGGGAAAAAAAATCTCCCAAATCTGATTATTATGTTAACTTTCCCATGAGAGATCCTGCTACAATTTTTTCTGAATTGGTCCAAAGTTTACTAGGAAAGGTAGTTCTAAGTAAAGTAATAACAAAAACAAAATTTCCTGAAAACTTGTTGAAGCTTCAAGAAAAAAAATTTTTTAAAGAGATTCTTAACATATATCTTACTGAAATCAATGCTTCTATTTTGTGTTTTTAGTTGTTAAAGTCACCAAGCAAGGAAATCTTGCTCAGGAAAGTGTTCTTTTTTTTTTTTAAGATTTTATTTATTTGACAGAGAGAAACACAGCCAGAGAGGGAACACAAGCAGGGGGAGTGAGAGAGGGAGAAGCAGGCTTCCTGCTGAGCAGGGAGCCAGATGTGGGACTTGATCCCGGGTGTCCGGGATCATGACCTGAGCTGAAGGCAGTTGCTTAACCAACTGAGCCACCCAGGCACCCCTCAGGAAAGTGTTCTTTAGTTATTTCAGAGTACTTAAAAATTTTAGTTATGTAATCCTGCGATTGACCTTCAAAAGTAGAATGAGTTTCAGATGACACCAAGATGAGCTACTTTCCAACATTTTGACCAAAACTCATGTGTGTACATGCAGGTATCTGCAGAGAATACACATGTAAAGAAAACAAAATTTTAACAATACCAAATAGTATGTGTAGCTCCCTGTAATATTTTGTGTTCCCTTCTACTTCTTAATAAAAAATCTTGACGATGGGTCACTAAGTTGATTTCACTGCACACTCATGAGTCTGACTCAATTCGAAAAACACTGAACCAGATTGTGATAGGGTGATTTATAATAAAAATTATACATTTAGTGTTTGCCCACTATTTTGGGTAGAAAGAACCCTTGAGACTTCCTAAGCAAGGAGAGCACTAAAGGTGTCTTTTGTTATGTTAATGACGTGACTTTTGGGGGCTGGTTGCTAGGAGAACCAACTCTGTGATTAAAGGGTTAGAAAGTCAGCCCCACTCTCAACACTTGGGGAGAGCTGGAAAGAATGTGCCTTAGGAGAGGGCAGGAAACTCCACACCCTTTCCCCATATTTTGCCTACATCATCTTATTCTATCTTCTGATTCCTGAGTTATACCCTTTTACCGCACATGGCTAATCTCGTAAGTCAAATGTTTCTCTGAGTTCTGTGAGCTGCTGTTGCAAATTAATGGAACCCAAGAAGAGAACTGTCGGAACCACAGGTGAGGACTTAGACTTGCAACTGGCTTCTGAAGAAGAGGGCATGGTGGTGGTGGTGGTGGTGGTGGGAAGAGGTCTTACCTCTTACAGGGCTGCGGCAGGATGCTATCTTCAAATAGATAGTATCAGAATTTAGTTAGATTAGGGGACACCCAGCTGGTATTAGAGAACTGCTTGGAGGAATGGGAATCCTCCCACCGGGCAGGAGGCAGGAACCGGCTTTAGAATCTTATAGGCTAACACCCACACACATGCGAGTCAGTAGATTTTTATCAGCATCAAGAATGAAGCACAAGCCCCCACCATCCAGTCCAGTGATGGCACTCACTGCCCCATGAGGGCCTTTAACTAGGGAGGTCTAACCCTAAGACGTGAGCAATCCTTCATAAGAGCCAAAAGAGACTGCTCCTCTGGGGAAGTGATTTTTGAACTAAGACATGAAAGGTAAGAATAAGAGCACCTTGCAGAGCGCTGGGGGAAAGGAATCAGGCAAGAGAGAAGCAGGTGTGCAAAGGCCCAGAAATAGAAAGGCCATTAAATGACCAAGGAAGCAAAAGAATGTCTGGTGGGAGCCCAGGGAGCAAGGGAGAAGTGTGGCAGAACAGAAATGTGGGAAAATCAGATTAGGGACAGAAAGGAATTTAGACTTTCATCTAAGAATAAGGACAGTTTTAGGCCATGGTGAGTTTTTCTGGTTTTATCTCTCAAATTGAACTTGAAGTTTGTCCATAATGGATATAAGCTGGATTGCAATCATTTGCTGGCTATATGTGTTGCCAGTATCTTCTCTCAGTTTCTGGGGCCTGTCTTTCCACTTTCTTTAGGATGCCTTTAGGTGAATGGGTGTTTTTAATTTTAACTAGGTAACTTCATCAATCTTTGTTTGCATGGTTTCAGCTTTCTGTGACCCATTAAGAAATACTTCCCCACCCCAAGATAAAGATTCTTCTCGTTTTTTTCTGAAAGTTTTAAAGCTCTATCTTTCGTGTGCTTTTTGGAATGGACTTCTGCAAAGGATGAGATAGGTGGACCCAATTTCCCTTCTTCCACAAGAATAACCAACTTTCCCCTCAGTAGTACTTACTAGTGGCCATCTTCCGCCCACCCCCATTGATTCGTATTCCTCTCTGATGTTTATGAATGGATCTATTTTTGAGCATTTATTCCATTGGTTTCAATAAAGACTAATCAGTACTGCAAGCTAGAGTATTAAATAATTTTAAAATGTTTAAAATACAGAACGCTTATGTCAGACTGGGGGATTGGCCAAGATGAAAAGAGAGAGGCCGGCTCATACCAAAAATTCATGATGACTTGATTTCGGGTTGTGGCAGTACAAGTTGTAAAGAGTAGATAGAAGGAGTGAAGATAAGTTGAGGCAGCATGACAAGACATGGTTATGGAAGGAGAAGGGCATGAGAATAACGAAGGAATCTAGGATAGTTCGTTAACACCAGGCCCCTAGTAACTGGGCAGATGACTGTACTATTTACTCAGATGGGGCAGAAGTGAGGAGGAACAGGCCTATAAATATAATTTTGCTTTGTAATTTTTCTAAATATCTTATTTTTATAGAGCAGTTGTAGTTCACAGAAGTTATAACTTCTTTAGATCAGAAGTCATGTATGTAATGAACAAGCAGAATACAAAAAAATTAAAAGTCATGCAAAATCCTACCAGTCAAGAAAAACAACTAATGTAATGATCAAGTCCATCTAGTATTTTTTAAATGCATATATAAGCATTTTAAAACACAAATAACATCCTGCTATCTTGTAGTTTAAAGTTCTTTTCTTGTTTAGTTTGTATCAAACTTTTCCCATATCCCTAAGTAATGCTTTGACTGCATCATGTGTAACGGCTGCATAGTATATGCCACAGTATAGATATACGAGAGTCCACTTAAGTGATCCTCAATCGCCTGGTCCAGGTTTAGAGGTTGTTTCCAATTTTAATGTATACATGGGAGTCACCAAGGTATTACAAAATACCAGCTGGAAGACAGTTCTGCAATAAGCTATAGAATACCCAACCAAATGGAAGTAGCCTAAATAGGAGAGATCTTTTATTTCTCATTGAACAAGTCGAGGATTAGTCAGATGACCTGGCAATATCAAGGTTTTGTGTCAACATCTCTCTGGCTCTCGTGGCCTGTCTCATCTCCCACTTCCACACCAAGATGGCTGCCACAGTTTTAAGCATTAACTTCATCCTCACACAACCAGGCTCAAAAGCAGAAAGAGGGCAATTTTCTTTTTCTGGGTCTTTCTGTTAAGGAGAAAAATATATCTCCTTATATCTCATGGGACTTGGATAGGGTCACTGGCCCACAGCCCAGCTGCAAGGAAGGCTGGACAGAGCCCCTGGACCACTTAGCCTCCTTGGCAGGAGGGATGGGCTCAGCCTGCAAGAAACAACCAACAAAACGTGCCTCGACATCCATCTTTGCTCACAGGCCAGTCTGAAGCTGTTAGCTGAAAGAGACCCCAAGCCACCTCTGAGCTTTTAATCCAAGTAGGCAGCAGCTTAAACTTCTCCTTAAAACAGTTCCTCCTCGCAGAGACTCGTTTGTGCAGAGATGTATCTACAAACTGACTACTGTCAACCCAGAAATACCAGGGGGGAGAACACATAACTGCCACTCTGCTTTGGAGTCATGGAGGCATGGACCCTGTGGAGATGATGATCGGGGTGCCCAGATAAACGCTCCCCCTTTCTATAAATCTACCAAGGGAAAATAATGTATCAAAATCACAAGGGACAGAATGCTCGTGCAGCTGCCTTCAAGAGGGTTTGTGAGTGTACCATTCTGAGTTTTCCTTGAAAGGTTTATAAGTCAGGCTTAGCGTTAACTACTGCTTACAGGCCCCCACGACTCCTGCAGCGCGGTATTACTCTGTCCCACGAAGCAGCTGTTAGTCACAAGCAGAATGAACAAGACCCTCTTCAGATGGAGAAATAAAAGTGGAAAAAAGTAAACCATTTATCCTAAGACCATGAAATAATTTCAAATAGGACTCCCCCAAATATACCAGCAATCCCGAAAGATTCTTTATTTATGTGCCTCTGACTTGGCCACTGGCCCTCCAGGGTCCTCCTCTCCCAGTGTTCCCTTCCTCAGTCACTGCTGCCTATAATCAATCGCTCACCCTCACACATCTGCTCTCACTGGGTAACTGCGACCCCAGTGCTTGATGCATGCTTTAGTATTAACATGGTTTATCCCTCTTTAGATCTACCTCTCCCATGAAATCATAAGCACTGAAGAGGGAGGGGTCAGTTTTTAATTGTCATTGTGCCCATAGCTTTAAAGGGTGCTGGTATAAACAGGAAATGAATAAAGTTTCTGAATAATACAACTATATGAAGGCAGCTGCTGGCTCCAGTTAATTCCTCTTAATATAAACAACATCCCAAGCAGCCATTATCATGAACTGTCAGTTAAAGCTGGCAAGTTTAAATGGCTGACTTATGTTCCATAGTACCTATGATGACATCAACCAAGTGCAGCTTTCAATTTGTTTGTTCGTTTTTTGTTTTTTAAACCATCGACAGTTCAAGGAACTCCCTTTTCCTCTGGGCAATATTTAGAAACAAATTCAGTATATACTCCTGATCTCCAGGTTTCTCAACAACTATCTAGGAATGTCTCCTTTTAATGCTCCAGACGACTGGGTCCCAGTTGCATGCATTGCACCAGGAATTTTAATATTTCCCTTCAGGACCTGGCGTGGTTCTACTGCCGTAAAGCACAGGCTCAAATGTTTTTGTGTCATGGGACCTTTTCTGAAACTAAATCCAAAATTTCTTCTCTACATAATGTACATATCTCTTTCACCCACCCATCATCTTGTCAACATTTCAAGGAGCTAATAATGGACAGCCTAATACCCAAGCATGAAATCCAAGAAGATGCAAGGGCCTAGGCTGAAAATGCCAAGGACCTCGCTTTAAGAGTGGTGTTTACAACTTGTGCTTCTTACATATGAGAGAAAGTTATGACAGGGAGAAACACAGTATGAGTCAGAAGAAGCCAAATGCTCTATGTAACTAATCACTTCAGACAACTTACCCTAACCAATTAGTATGTGCATCAAGCACGCCCAATTTCCATTTCCTTCACTGAGCTCTGGGCACTAAACGTTGGACAATCCTACAGTGGATCTTGGGATAAAGAGACTATTGATCCTGGTATAAAAGAAAGAAGAACACAGAGTCGAGGGAACAAATAAGGAACAAGTGTAAGAGACTGGCTAAATGCGTGAGCTCTGAAGTTGGTCTAAGTGTGAACCTCTTTCTGCCACTTCCTCCCTATGTGGCCTTTAGAAAACTACCTACCCCTTCAGAGTCTTGGTTTCACTTTTTATAAAGTTGGGAGAGTAATACTATCTTCCACACAGAGTTGATGTAAAGATTAAACACAGTAGTGACACAAAACAAATCATAAACATTTGCTATTGTTACTTACCTGTTATGGGAAACAAATCTAAGCTATGAGAAAAACAGAACAGGCTAATACGGCAGAGATTGAGCTGGGTAAAAGAGCTACTAAAGCGTGCTGGTCAGGGAAGTCCTATATATAGCTGTACATAAGCTAGGACTTCAAGGAGCACTAAGAAGACTGCGTCAGGACACGGAGGGCGGGCCTTCAAAAGCGTTGATGCACAAACCCTCAGTCAGAAGCAGCCTGAGGTAACCCAGGGAGAGAAGAGAAAGGCCAGTGTGGAAATGTGGGTGAAATATAGTCAAACGAAGAGAATGAGTGGTACATGATGTCAGAGAGGTGGGCTGAGTCAGCTCACGAAGAAATTTGGAGGCCACAGTAAGACAGTTAGGCTTCAATCTAAGCAAAACTGGCAGCCCTCGGAGACGGGTTTTAAGCAGGGGAGCAACGGGACTGTATTTCAGAAGATGAGTCTCATTGCTGCAGGTAGGACAAAGTAGAGGGAGACAAATGTGTAAACAAGAAAGCGTACGAGGAGGCTGGAGACCAGAGGAGTGAGACAGCAAGTGGAGTCGCCCTTGACAGAACAGTCTGGAGGCAGAACAGATACCATTTTTGAGAGGAGAGAAAGTATTTTATTGAGCTTGCATTCTTTCCCTTCTTCCATCAGCCAGTCTCCAGGACATGGACAATGAAGACCCAAGTTCTGAGGGGTACTAGAAAGAGGGCAAGCCAGAACAGCAAACAATAAGCAAAAAACGGGACGGAGAATATCAATAATGAAAACTAGGAAATCAAGACGGTGTGCCCTTGGCAAAAGGACACCCAGTTTAATGGAGCAGAAGAGGGTCCAGAAGAGAACACACATACATACGGTCATTAGATCTTCAACAATGGTGCAAAGGCAATTCAAAGGAGAAAAGAGTTACTTTAACAAACGTGCTGGAACCATTGAATCAAAGGTCCACCTGAAGAAAGAGAGAAAGAAAGAAACTAGACCTATATCTCATACCATAAACAAAGTTAACTCAAACTGGATCACAGGCCTACATATATAACTTCTGGAAGAAAAGCTAAGAGAACATCTTTGTGGTCTCGGGTGAGACAACGATTACTAAGAGACACCACCAAAAGCTAAGACTCATGAAGAAAAAATTCATATATCCAACTTCCTTGGTGTTAAAAATTTCTGCTCTTCAAAAGATACTATTAAAAAAGATTAAAGGATGATTACTGATTGGGAGAAAATATTTGCAAAATATACAAAGGACTTACATCTGTTTGTTTTTTTTTTAACTCTCAGAACTTCACAATAAATAGCTGACTCAAGGAAAAAGGGAGGCAAAGCTATCAGCAGAAACTTCCCAAAGAAGACAGATAGCAAGTAAGCATTGTGAGCATGCACGTCACTAGCTGTTATGGAAATGCATAACCACACAGGTACCACCATCCACCTATCAGAAATGGCCAACGATTCGAAAAGCCTACAATTCTGCCTGCTGCACAAGATGTGGAGCAAAGGTCGTCTCACAGAGTGTATTAGTGAACGTGCAAAACTATGTGGTCATTTTGGAAAATAGGAAGTCAGTCACTTTCAAAATACACTCACCATATAACTCAGCAATCCCACTTCTAGGTAATTATCCAGAAGAAAGGAAATCTTATATTCATTTACAAAAACTTACACAGATCTGTATGTTAATTAATATTTACTAGGACTTTGTTCACAATCACAAAAAGCTACAGCTAACCCAACTGTCCTTCAAGAAGTAAACACACTAGTCTACTCTACAAGAGAATATCATTCAGTCATACCAAGGAACTAGGAAAACAGGCAAGCACCGACAAATCTCAAATGCATTACTCTAAATGAAGATGAAAACTCAAAAGGTTTTATTAGTGTTTAATTCCATTTATAGGACATTCTCAAAAGGCTCTTTTTGGGAGGAAAAAACATCATGGGCAGGTGCCAGGGGCTGGAGTAGGGAAAAGAACTAACTACACAGAACAAAGGAATTCGGGGAGGAGGGCAAGAGAGAAATGTTATCTTCATAGTGGTGGTAGTTTACATAACTGTATTCAACTGTCAAAACTCATAGGACTCTATGCTAGAAAGGGTCAACTTCACTTTATATAAACTATATCTCAATAAATCTTTTTGAAATATACAGAATGTCAATAATGAATGTCTTGCTAGATTCCTAATTCCAAATATAAAAAATGTAAATTCATAAATGTATGCCTAATTTTTATTATGTTTTCTACTGTCTCTATTCTGTTGTTCTTGGAAACTAAAGTTTTACTGAAATTAAAATGTGTATATTGAAAGCTGATTATGTACAGTAAAATGCAAAACCAGGGAGCTTACAACTAACTACCAAAACCTTAAAGATGAGTCAAATGTAATTTGAGGATCATTTCAGAATACACTTTAGAAGATGTTTAAAAATATCATTCAAAGCGAACATAAAATGTGCCCCTTTGCTATGACTTGGTGAGGGTATTCAAATATTTGCTGCATGAATGAAGGAGTAGATACAATCATCATTTTAACCACTCGATAAAAGGTTCTAACCTTTTCACAAGGGACCTCAGGAGAACATTTAAGATCATAAATGCATTTTTAGGTCAAAGATTAGATTCCCAAACTAATTTCCTAGGGAGCTTTTGAGGAGGACACACACCAACAGTCCCCTTTTTAGCCTAAGTCCTTAAAACCCTAAGCTGCTATTTGGGGTGAGCCTGACTCTTCTCTTCCTTCGAGCTTTGAAGGGCACAAAGCAGAGGGTCTAGCTACATGGGAGCTGCTGCTGCTTGTAGGGATGCTAAGGGCAAGGGGTCAATAAGAGAATCAGAGAAAGGGATGCAAAAAAGAAAAACAAAACAAACCAATTGTTATCCCCCAATCAAAGGGATAACAAAGTGCAAGCTTGCAAGCTGACCTGAGTGACACCTGCTTTTCTGTGTTAACTCTTACACCCACAGCCCTGGAACCGCCCCCCCCACAGGCTCAGCCTGCTGGGCTCTGGTGTGAACAGAGTACAGATCAGAGATCTGGGAAACTCCACCTCTCCTTAGTAGTGGAAAGGTAAAGCCCACAGGCCTTTCACAAAGTCAGATGCACCCACCCAGACACATTCTGCAATTCTCATCACACTTTGTGCTGAAGCTCTACCTTAAGCGAAGGAAATACACATATTAGCGGGAAAGAGAGAGAAAAAGGCTCCTTCCTCAACAGAAAGAAAAAGAGTAGAACTTCACGTCAATAACATAAAAGGAAGGAAGAAAGGGAGGGAGGGAAGGAGGGAGGGAAAAAGGGAAAGAAAGGAAGGAAAGAAGGAAAGAAGGAAGGAAGGCAGGCAGGAAGACTGACTGGCTTCCAGAAATTTCTTCTAGAAAAGCTATCTAACAGAACTTAACAGAGTATACACCATAAATACAAATGAGAAATCCTGTTCTTTACCCAGGTTTCTTAGGGAGTTCTAAAGTGGAGACAGAGCTTAAAAAAAAAAAAAAAGGTGCTTTACTGAGAGTCTTTGCTATGAGAGAAAGGAAATTACTGCCTCTTAGAGCCTCATCAAATTGTAGCACAAAGATTAGATTATGACTGCATCACTCAATAATGTAGCCCCCGATCCACAATAAATGAATCCATTAAAAAGAAAACAACAAAAGGGTGAGGGGTAGGCATACCAAGATACAGAGGAATGTGGAGACTTATGATAGAAGACTGCACTGGCTTTCGTGCACTCAGGGGTTGATCACAACTGTAAGAGCAGGTGAGCAAAGCCCGACAATGAGAAAAGCAGCCCCCTCCCCCCAGCCTTTACCCCAGCAAGCTGTGTGCAGCCAGCGCCCAGCCAGGGTAGCCAGTGGCCAGCATATCTCCTAAGGCCTTTAAATTCCAGGCACACTGTCTGGTAAAGACAGTCACGAAGGCAGAGTAACGATCTCTGATGAAACACAAATCTATTTCATAGCTTGTTTTTAAGTTTATTCCATATTATGTATCAGCTGGGAGAAAAGGAAGGAGAAGCTCGCCTACAAATTTATGGGAAAGTATTTATTTTAAAAAATAATGTAAAAGCTGAGCTGCTAAAGAAAAAATGTTTTATGTGCAGAACGCATGTCTGAAAACAAACCAGGATCCCAGCACCTGAGTATAACTGCCCACCTATACCAGAAAGTCCCCTGGAAGAGCCTGGGGACCGTGAAGTAAAATCCTGAACTTTCTAGTTCTTCCAAAAGTGGAGAGACAGGGCTTTGGCTGGAGGTAATTTTAAGAAATGATCCCAGGACAGGAGTGAGACCTAGGGACAGTGAATCAGGGAAGAATGGAAATTCAAAACAAGAACGTAACCTTGAGCCAATGACGACCATGGGCCACTAGCTGGAACTCTGCAAAGGGAAACGAAGAAAGCACCTCAAAATTGCCCACCAATGGGGCAGGAGGAGAGTCATTTCCCTAGCCTGTCTGCCTGTGTGTCAGATTACCCCATGGGGGTAGGTATAAATACCTCACCCTTTCACACTGCTCAGGCATAAGCGAAGGGGGCATTCCCCAACCAAGAGCACCTGAAATGCAAGAACTTCACTGTGTGGCTGAGGGCATGTGCCCTCAGGCCTGGGGAAACACTGCAGTTGTACTGGCAAGGGCCAGAGAGAAAGGTGGACAAGGGCAATGAGGGACTTCTGGGAATGTGACAGCCCAGGAGGGACACCACTCCTTCAGGACGGTGAGGATACCTGTGCCCAAAAGGGGACGACAGCACAACTACTGCAAAATTAACAATACCTCTAGCAAGCCCTTTATTAGCAAATACAGAGGCGGGATGAAAATGTGGCTCTTGGATACTTAATATCTTTTCGCTTTTGTTGAGAAAAGTCAAGTATTTTTAATTGTATTTCAAATTTTGTGTTACTGGAAGCTATGACAGAGCAGGCAGGAAAACACACACATTTTTGTGAATACCTACATACTTCTATCTTCTAGTTTTTTGCCTAATGACTGATTAGTTAACAAAGACAACAAGAAAAATGACCGCAATGGCATATCTAAATGCCTCTGGAACTTAAAATGGTAGTTGTGAAATCTATACTGGAAAAAGAGGGACATACATTTTCAAACTGTCATACTGGAAGACACTGCCAAAATGCCAATCTGGAATGTATGTATATGTGTGTGTATGTGTAATTTAAGGGCCAATCATATGACAAGGACAATAAAACAAAATGCTAAGAGGAAGACAAAACCCCCGAAGGTATTGTCTTCCTTTCTTTAAACTAACTCAAACACATAGGATGGTAAAGGCAAAGTCATTTAAATCATTTCCTTAGTAATACAAGTAATATTTAAATAGATTTAATAGTGCTGCTCCAAACCAATGAATTATGGGTTTAAAACCTATTAAAATGTAATGTTTTTTTCCTGAGCTGAGAGGAGAGAGATTTAAATCCACTGAATTTTAATATTTCAGCTTGAGCTGCAGGAGGTAGAGAAAGTCCAAATGAACTATTCCATCAGCACCATTCAAGCATGAACATTTTAATCAGTTTTACTTCCTTGGAGTTCTCTAACACAGTTTACGCTGTCATTCTGAAAGCACTTAACACAGAGAGTGTGAAAAACCACCAAGGCTTGTTATTGCCTTCACAATTGATGGCAAATAATTTTGCAGACTTCCTATCATTAAAATGTCACTGCTAAAAATTGAGGTTCAGCATTTCTTGTGCTAAACTGCATTTTCCTACAAACACCATGGCATACCTGTCTTTAAGGAATTTTTTTAAGGTTTTGGTTTTTTTTTTGTTTTTTTGTTTTTTTAATGCCTACTTCTACCTTCCCCACACCCAGAGCTGGGTTAAAAAAGAGGGTGGAGGGAAATCCAAAAGAACCCTACTTCCTATTTTCACAAGCCAAACATTTTCTTTTCCAGTGTTCATACTAACAAAACTTTTTTTTCTTTTCCTAATGGTGGCTTCTTTTAGTGAAATTCTTATGAGGTTCCAAGCCAGTCTCCTTTATTAAGCATAACCACATTCACACAGCATGTGCTGATTATATAGTGTAATGGATTTAAAAAGCATTTTAAGATAGTCAGATGACTCAATTTAATAATACAGGAAATGAAAACATCATTTCTAATTAGATCATATTACTGATTTAAAACTACAATTTGTGTGCTGTTCCAACAGTGTGATCTCGCAGAGATTCTAATTTAAAAACACAGTGGCTAGTAGGACACATGACAAGATCAAAGTAGATGCATAACATTCCCTCAGCCCATTTGGGGGAACTCCGGGAAAGCTTCAAGGAAATGTGAGATATAACCACCTCAAATACTGACTGTAGAACACAACACAGGAATTTTCCTAGGTTTTTTTTCCTTATAAATAAAAGATAAATGATATTTAACTTATTTCAATCTATCAACAGTTTTAAACTGAACATGACCTGTGAAAGAAATCATTATAACTGTGTTTCATTCCATTAAACACAACTAGCTTATTGTCAAGAGAACAAGCCGCCTCTCCAGGTTTCGGGCTCACTTCAGCATTTTGCATTTAAACTGCATGGATCACTGGTTTGGCTCATTTACCAATGAAGGTAGAATAATATTGCAGAGTTAAAAAGGTGCTTCATCAGATTTCATTAAATCTGGGAACATTGGCGCTTGTCTGGATGGTGTGCATACATATAAAACAGGTACATATGTAGTCATAAACAAATGAAGGTCTGTTTGAGGGGGGCTTTAGATGGTCTTTGCCTCTTGGGAGGAGAATTTTCATTCCCTCAGTGGAAAAAATCATGGCCGACTCCCTTCCAAAACCAAGTACAAAAAAAACCCCTAAAACTGGCCCCTCATCACTTTCGACAGCACGTCAAAATGGCACCCCCTCACAACACAGCCATGCTCCAGGGGACACAGAAGAGCAGGTGCACTGAAAATTTCACCATGTTATAATTAAAACTACTAGACAGAAGGCAACACCGGGGCTGAAACTGACAAAGATCACACCACAGAGAAAAGCAGGAGTAGGAATGTATCGAGCGAGTTTGTAATGGGGCTCTTCCTTTTCACTTGGTTTGTGTTGGCCCCCTAAAACTGCTGGGTTTGTTTTTCTATCTCTGCAATCTATTTTTCAGAATAGTCAGATCATGTGACTATGACTCCATTTCCTGCTCAAACCCCAATAATCTGGAACCCCCACCAGATCCACAAACAGCTCATGCTGCTTTGATAGCATGAGGCTCTACTGAGTGAGTTCTTCAAGTAAGTTTGTTAGGTCACAAAATTAAATGTGCTAGATTTTAATAATTAAATCCATATATATACAATATGTCTGTCAGTAACCTGATTATAGCCTCAGACATCATCCTTTCCCTGAGAAAAGGCAATCTGCCATCCCTTTCAAAACAAGGTATGTAAAATCAAATAGATATGAAACAGCATTAAAAATACACTTGATGTATGAAAGGAAGGGAACCTGTTCTGAGTTTTAGATCTTCCCTATTTTGAAGAAACGTCCAACATAAAACAATGGGGTTTTGATTTAGATTAATCTCTCCACTGTACAGAGAGAGTAACTAATAAGACTGGAAAAAGAAACAAAACAGCCTTCTGTTCGCCGGAGAACCGGCTGCCAACCAGTCCTAAGGTAGGATGGATGCCTGTGTTTTAGCAGTTCGCACAAACAGTGAACACTAATAAACCAGAAATGACCCAGCACGCTCCCCTACCAGTCCTCCTGCACACATTCTCCTTCAAAAGCAGACAGTGGTGTGGTGGGTGAGAAATGCAGCTTCCATCCCTGGTGACCTTGGGAGGTCTGGTAATCGAAGTACATCCCAAGGCGAATACGAGTGCTTCAAGCAAACATGGCTGGAACAGACCTACATAGCTAACCCTAAAATGACAGCTTTTTCAACTTTTAAGAAAGTATAACCTGCTGCTATTTTCTGGAGTTTTATGAAATAAAAACTACTTCTGAAATGTGTTCATCTCTCATCTGTCCCTCATCCCCAGGGCGTAGAAAGTGTACTACAGAAGAGTCTACAGGCTGGTGCTAATTCCGCCTTCTTTCCAAGGGGGCACTTCTGAGGACATAAAGGTTGCCCCTTCCCATTTATCATGTCTTCCAATTTACTACCAGTATTTTCTTGTGGTTAGAGGGCCACAAAACAGAGTTCAAAATAGCCCATTAAAAAACAAGCCACAATCAGACTAGGGCTCCACCACCGCCAGTCATCTCGGAGTTGTGATTTCCTTGTTAAAAGACAGAGGCATAATTGAAGCAATATCTTCACTTCAGATTGATTATCAGGCGACCCTTATCCGCATCTTCACTCAGCAATTTGAATTTTAATGAAAGTAAATGGAATAATTAGCATGTCAAAGTGTGTTTGATACACTGAGGAGGGAAAAAAAGAGAAAAGACTTTTGTGTATAATGTATACACAAAAGAATGTATTTGGGAGGGGGCAGAGAGACAGGAGAGTAGAGTTGTATTGTCTTCATTTAGAATAATCTAAGGAACTGCTTGTACCAGTGCATCGATAGAGATGTGATATTGTGCTCTTTTCAACTAAGATTTTTTTACCTTTATTATCCCTTAAGTTTTAGCACTGTATTTTATTACCTTTACCTTCATCTGGGAGAAAAAAAAACCAAGCAGAGTTGGAGTAATTGCCCAAACCTATGAGTTCCAGCAGGATTTCTATACAACATGAATGCTACCATCGCTAGGAAGAATGTCCTAACGGGGCCACTGATCTTGCCAGAAGGTACACCTTTTATCTACTTTTCCTACTAGAAATGGACACTAGACCTGAAGAGGCACTCATCACAGAGGAGGAAGAGTAGCTGGGAGATACAAAAATGTACATTTTATTTCACCAAAAACGGTATGAAGGAACTCTATATTTGTGGAAAGATCAGAGAAATCAAGTCATTTAACCATCAGGGCAACCTCCATCCTTTTTTTTTTTTCCCCCAGGCCTAGGAAAGCAACAGGAACTGATTGCAAAGAAAGAAAATATTATGAAAGGTAACTATCTAGTCTCCTTCAGGGAGAATTTCTGGGAACATGTCACCTGGAATTGGTGAGAATGTGATCCCAAGTTGCTGAGGTAGCCATCCAATTGCACATGAGACCACGAGACAGAAGGCAAAGTGCTGAATTTCACTTTGTGGTCCCCTATTGTCTTCTGCCCTTTTGATGGAACAAAATTTAAAAAGAGAAAGCAAGCGAGTGGATGACACACACTAAGAGCAGAGCTAAAATGGAAAGGCCACGTACCCCAATGATGGCGTTCAGTTCGGCCATGGTCACCTGCTTGGCCCGTTCCACAGCCTGCACCACTTGTTGCTGGTGCTATAAATGAAGATCAGAAACAGAATACAATTATTTGCTTTCTAGTCAGTCAAGAACAGCTTTTCCTAACATGTCCTCTAACTTCAATTACATGCAAAACAGGATTTAGGGGTCGCCTTATTTCAAATAAAAGCCCCGGGGGGTGGCTGCCTAAATGTCTAGGGTACATCTGGGTCTCTATTGCAGAGAAGTAACTGGGCATCCAACTGCACCCCCACACCTGGTGGAAGCAGCTTTGATGTCAGTGGTGCTCTGTGGCCCAGCATTTTCCACTAATACTAACAAACACAACAACACAACCCATCCCCCACCTGCTTTCTTTGTACCCCCTTTTCCCTGCCATCTACATAAAAATTCTGAAAATATTTCTTGGAAGTACTTATTTTTAAAATTCCTCCTGATAGTTGTTACAGTAAGCCCAAGAAGGCCAGTTAGCATTAAAAGTTTATTTTCTTCTGAAAACGTGGAAAGTGTTCATGTTTTAATTCCTGTCATGAAGGGCTGCATATTTGAAAGAGATTAAAGATGTACAATTTTCACTAGCAGTAAAGTCTAAGGACTTCAGGTGTTTCTTTTATGTGCAATAGAAAACTAGAGCCTACAAGTTTCATTTATTTTTCTTCTGGAAAAACTAGGATGGACACTATAGGAAAATCCCGCCCTCTATGCAGGATTCAGTTCTAAAGAGAATAACCAAGAATGGAGTATCGATCATTTGTATAATATTTAAAAAGGAAGTAGCACAGAAGTCTCTGCAAGGAGATACTCACTTCGGGACATATACCAGTGCACAAGTGTCCCTCAAATATAAATATTACTCTCAACTAAATACATCTGAACACTCTAGTAACTACATTCTCGAATTAGGTCTAAAATAGGTCTTCTTTGGACTTTTTTCAACTATGTTTAGTGAATGAAGAGCCAAAAAGACTGTGCTATGAGACAGGCACTCTTCTGTGTGGCTCGGAAGAATCCTGTTTTGACTGATGCTAGTTGAGAAATGTAGCTAACTTTCTCCACTGATTTGAAGTGAATATGAAGCTTAGCTAGCATACTGCTTAATATACACAAAAAGCTAAACCATCAATTATATATAAAATTCCCCCCTGAGATACCTGGTATTACATTCCAAAACTCTCAAATATACAGCAACTGCAATTACCTAGGGTGACCAATATTTCCACCTCGCAGCTTTGTAGGGTCAGAGGTGGGGTGTGGAGTGTGGAAAAGAAAACTGCTTTAGTTATCCACATGTGGTGTTTTCACCCTTGATTTCCTAATAGAAATGTGTATTTTGTGCCTATAATCTAATGGAAAGAAAGATGTCAAATGGATTACTGCATTTTGAGTTTTTAATAAACTCTGAACATTATTAGATACCTTTGATTTTTCTTAATTTTAAGAGTTTCAAAACAAAGCCTTAAGAAAAAAATCCCAAAGTCTTTTTTTAAGATAGTATTTATTTGTGAGAGAGAGAATGCACAGGAACAGGGGGGCAGGGCAGAGGGAGACGCAGACTCCCCGCTGAGCGGGGTGCGGGGATGGAGGATCCCAGGACCATGAAATCCTGACCTGAGCTGAAGGCAGAAGCTTAATGGACTAAGCCACCCAGGTGCCCTGAAAGTCTTTCTAGATATCTCCATCCATTCTCTTACTCTTTAATAAAGTGTTTCCCAAAGTGAAATAGCTCATTTCCATCTCTGTTTGAAGAAAGTTAAGTCCTCAAGATTTACAGACACTAGAAGGAACAGAGAGGCAAGCTCAACAGTGATCAGTAACAGCAGTTCTTCCTCGAAGCTACCCTAACCAGTATGTTAACCTATAAGCACAGAGTTCATGTTTAGACTTAACGCAATCTAGCTGTCAGAGTAGTGAAAAATGGCAGTACTTGGACAACAGAGAAAAAGACAACATGTAAGATGACTGGGATTTTTCTAATACTCAAAATGAGTAGATGGACAGAAACTGGTAATGGATTTTCCACCTGCTACTTTCCAACATTCAACAACGGCTGCTCAAAACTTCAAGAAACTGAAGGCCAAAAGGACCACAAGAGCACACATCCAACACATGTATCATTCATTCCACTCATGCATCCATTCATTGAACAAAAACCTTTTTAAGTTCTTATTGTGTCCAATTTCTGAATATTACTGAAATATTTCCATTTTAGTGAAATATCCTCTACTTTGTATTACGCATTCAAAGAACGATTCTGTAAGACAGACATGCAGAAAATACAGCTAGTTAGGGCCTTTCTACCATGAAGATTGTTCAACTCTTGCTTCTTAACCTGGACTCCAACTGCCAAGATGGGCAAAGATGCTTTAGGGCAGAAAGGATACCTTTCTGGCTCAGCATTAAAAATCAAGTGCACTTACTGAGAAAACCAGAAACACAGCAGTGAACCAGAACACTGACATCTGATATTCCTATAGAAACTCTTGCTAAAAAGCTAAAATGACAATGGAAGTCATGATTCCGCTCCTTCACTTCCTCTCATGGTAGTGGCCATGGACTGACACCACATCTGAATTCTACCTGTAATCCAGGATTTTACTTCCTTATTTCTGCTTACAACTGTGAATCATCTGCTCTTTGAAGTTCCCTAAGGCAAAGAATGCCTCTTCCCCATGTGCTCTGAAAGCACCAGAAACACCGTGATCCTGTTCACTCAGTTGTGTCAGTAACACTAGAAGAAGAACACCCCAGGAAAGAAGGGGCAAAAGATCACTGAAGAAAAAAATGAACACTCAAAAAGAAGCCCCAAATCCTCAAACTCTGACCCAAAGGTAGCATTTTTTTTTTCCGTTTCCAATTTTAACAAATGAGCTCTCTGACTCAGAAAATATAGCAAGTTTTTCACATCTCCTAGAACCCTGATGGTTTTCCCATTAGTCTGCCATCTCTTCCCCTCTTCTTCCCCTTCCCCATCTGTTCCTCTCCTCCCACTCTATCCTGCATCTCATTTTCTCTCCCACTTCCTGCTTCTCCACTCCTCGACTTCACCACAAGTGGTGACAGTCACTCTTGCCCCAGTCAATCTGCAGAAAGCTACAGTCCTATGGTCCTTTACTACTTAAGCTGCTCCCTCAGACAGGGGCTCTGATTGAACTTTTTCTACCAGCACCACCAAATAAAATGCTACTAAGAATATATCAATAAATGTAAGTTGAGAGAGGGGGCCTCTAACTGTGACTTGGAAGAGGAAGGGGAGGAAGCACCCAATTAATTTATTCTTTAAAATACTGAGATTTATAATTTTAAAAAAGAAATCTCTTAAAAAAAAAAAACCTGTAATGTGATTATGGTTACACATCTCTGTCAATTTTCTAAAAAATCATTGAATTATACACTTAAAACAAATGAATTTTATGATGTGTAAGCTATATCTCAAACACTGTGATTTAGGGAATATAAGCATGGATGGGGGCACTAAAATGAAATTCTATATATTAAGTCACGTTCCTACTTAACTTTAATCATAAAATTATTTTTTGTATTTTTCAGGAAAAGTCTTAAGAATAATATTTTTCAATAAGAGACTGAAACAATAATAGAAGTCATACGTCCAACAAAGCCTGCTGAGAAACAGACCTTAACAAACCACTAATACATTTACAACAGGTATTTAATGTATGTTTTGGGGAAGAGATGACAATGACCATAACTGCCATGCCAATATTTTAGGGCATGGCAACAGATGTAGTACTTCTAATAAAAACAAGAAAAAACTTATACATGACAACTTAAGAATTTTTTTTCATCCACACCCCTTCCCTTCCCTCCTACCATTACCTCTTTATTGATAGGGGTAAGTAAAGAGGTAGTAGTGGGTAAAGGCAGAGGTGTAAAATGAAGTAGGATTTTTATGATGAATGTTTTAATGTTCCTGACGTGCGACATGAAAAGGCAAGCACTTGGAAAAATGGCCCCTACTCCTCAAATGGAACTCCCAGGCATAGAGCACCTTACACTATATAGGAAAGCAGGACATAAAATAATACTAGCGGAGGTTATAGAAAAGAATACCCAACATACTTCCTGGAGCATCAGGAAAGGCTTTGTTTTCTTATTCTTTCATTCAATTATTTATTAAGAACCCACTGTGCGCAAGGCAACTGTGGCAGGAACTAAGATCAGAGTCATGAACAAGCCACTCAGTGAATGAATAACACTCACGAGGCTCAGTAATATCACAAGTAGAGGAAAATTTCCATGAAGGAAATTACAGGATGCTAAACAATCATTTATTGGGAAATATCTAATGGAACCTTGGGGCTGAGGGAAGATTCCCTATGGAAGCTGACTCAACAACTGAGACCTGAAGGATGTGCAAGAGTTCTGTGGATGAAGCAAGGAGAAAAGAATCCCAGGCTGAGAGAAGAGCCTGGGCCAGGATCCCTGGAGGAGAAAGGAGCTTGTCTGTCACGGAAGAGAATGAACATTCATGGCTGCAAGAGAACAGGCTAAGGGGAAAAGTTGGGAGAGACAAAGCAAGGTAAGAATGAAAGCCTTCATCTGGGCAAGAGACATGAAGAGGCACTTCTCCGAAGAAGATATACAAACGGCCAACAGACACATGAAAAAATGTTCAGCGTCACTAGCTATCAGGGAAATTCAAATCAAAACCACTCTAAGATACCACCTTACACCAGTCAGAATGGCCAAAATTAACAAGACAGAAAACAACAAGTGTTGGAGAGGCTGCGGAGAAAGG
>PITA01027351.1:0-21070 GCA_004023965.1 Spilogale gracilis | reverse complement strand
AGTCCCACATCAGGCTCCCTGCTCGGCGGGAAGCCTGCTTCTCCCTCTCTCACTCCCCCTGCTTGTGTTCCCTCTCTGGCTGTGTTTCTCTCTGTCAAATAAATAAAATTAAAAAAAAAAAAAGCAAATAAGGTGAAAAACTGTATCAATAAAGTGTACAGCTTTTGGGAAAGTACCAGGAGTTTATTATATTGCCTTTCCCCCTGATGTTGGGGTTTTACAGTTTGGGTCCTGTCCTCTTGTGCTTCTGGCTTGCCTTCTGGGGGCGGGGCCTGCCACGCTGTTTTCAGTCCCTTCTACCTGGGCTGCATCGCTCCGCCGCCCCCTTCCTAGGGACTGGAGTCTATTGTAACCAGGTTGTCAGGGTTCAGTTCTGGGGGCGGGGAAGGGGGTTGTTCTTTTACGGCCTTTTGCAGCTGTTGAGGAAGTCAGGTCGGAGCAAGATGTCTGCGCCCAGAACTCCTTCTCAGAGAGAGCCCCTAATTAGCAACCCTCTTGACGATGGGGGGGCCCCACAGTCTCTCCATGTATCCTCTCCCTTGGCCCCCTGTCACAGCTGGGCAGGTGCAGATCTTGGTTTGATTCCTGTTCAAAGGCCCCGCTTGTTGTTTCTCTCCCGCGCCACGAAAACTGCAACTGATTTTGGGTCGTGTGACCTTGTCTGTGCCCGGGGAGTCTGTGTGACCCCCACGCAGGAGGGACTGAGGTCCCGCGGCCCCACACGTCCCGCTCAAGTCTGCAAAATCGCCTTCCCTGGGGGGTCCGCGCCTGGCCCACAGGGTGGAGAGAAGCGGCAGAGAAAAGCAACGGAGGAAGGAAAAGAAAAAAAAAAAAGGAAAAAAAAAAGCAGTGGAAAAATAGACTCCACTCCACCGGCTTAGCCGAGTTCCCTCGTGCCACCCGGGGGTGCACTTTCTCTCTGTGATCTATATCCCCATTTCCCCGGCTGCCCCTCAGGCACTCTGTTTCTGTTTGCTTCGAATCAGACCATAATCTGCTGTTTTTCCCCAAATACAGAGCACTGTCATGCTGGGGTATTGCCTTCCAATGGGTCGCCTCTGTGGGCTTCCTCCCCCACGCCCCTTGTCTTTGGATATACCTCCGATTGCTCTCACTCCATTCTACCTCTTTGCCGATGCTCTTTGTCCCCTGTGGTGATCCAGAAGTGTGAAATAGTACATTTCAGGCTGATTTCATGGGTTTTCACAGTGTTCCTGTAGTGTTTGTTGTAAGAATTGAGCTTAATTCAGGGGACTCCCCGAAATGCAGTCACCTGGCCTTCCGCCATCTTCTGATTCCCCCAAGATTAAGATTTTTGAACAAAAATGTATTGATTATTTATTTACTTTTAATAAGCCTTTAAAATTGAATTTCAGTACTCTTTAAATTTTGTAAGAATTGAGTGAAAGTTATTTAATTTTGTGGTTGTAATAGAGACGTTAGTTTGGGGGTATTTCTAGAATAATGTTATGACATGATTGAAAATAGATATTTACAAAAATTCATTAGCCTGTCTTAGGCAAATTAATTTTAATTCGTGTTTTTTATGTTTATTCTTCATGCATTTAGAAAATTCATTTTATTTAATTTGGGATCTATGTTTTCCTTATGGTTAATTCAATCCTGGAACTTAGAGATTTATGGAACTACTATAGGACATCATTTTGCTCTTCTATTAGACCACATAGAGAGCCCAAAGGGCCTATAAAAATATAAATATGACCAAACCACTAAGGCAAGGTAGGTTCTCTGGGACTAAACCAGATATTCAGAACTATAAATTAATATCACTTAATCTGTGTTACCTAACAGCTGGAAAAGTAGAGAAACTAATGTTATGTTGTCTTCATCTGTATAAAAAAGAAAATTAATTGCATCCCATCATTCTGTTTCACTACTTAGAAAGAGAATTCCAAGTAGGTAAAAAGGCACTTTATTTTTATTAGAGATAAGACTGCATTTCACTTAAGTCAATTCCTAAGGATTGGAAAACATAAGAGCACTGAGTTTCAGCATCCTCTTCATTAGGCTTCCAAGGCTGAGAATGGTGAGAATAAGTCACTGAATTGGCCCACTAAGCAATATTTTTCAATTCACCAACTGACTTTAACTTATTATGTAGAATGGGAGGCTTTCCCATTTGCACCAAATTAAAGTGAGCAAATTATCTATATTTTGTTTGATCCAATCCCACCAAGAAATCAGTACTTCCCCTGGGGGCATAGTTGGGTTAGAGTGGCTTGCCAGGTTTCTGTTTGTTCTGCAAAGTCTTAGTGGACCAGATGTCTTCATGGCGAAGTCTATTAAAATTTAAAGAAGAATCAAGGTCATTCCTTTTCTTTCTTTTTTTTTTTTTTCTTTTTAAGATTTTATTTATTTGACAGAGAGAAACACAGCCAGAGAGGAAACACAAGCAGGGGTGTGAGAGAGGGAGAAGCAGGCCTCCCGCTGAGCAGGGAGCCTGATGTGGGACTCGATCCCGGGTCTCCGGGATCATGACCTGAGCCAAAGGCAGTCACTTAACCAACTGAGCCACCCAGGCACCCCAAGGCCATTTCTTTTCAAACTCTTCCCCAAAACTGAGGAGGAGAGAGAACTTACTCATTCTGTGATGCCAACATTATCATCCATAGTTAGCAAAAGACACAAGAAAAGTGCAGGCCATTATCTCTTATGAACATTAATGCAAAAAGTCTTCAGCAAAATACCAGAAAACAAATTCAGCAGCATATGAAAGAGATTATATACCATGACTAAGAAAGACTTATTCCTGGAATCTAAAGATGTGTCAACATATAAAAATCAATCAATGTGATTAACCACATTAATAACATGGAGAAAAACTACATGATCATCTCAATTAATGCAGAAAGAGCATTTGCAAACTCATGATAAAAACACTCAACAAACTAGGAATAGAAAAAAACTACCCTAGCACAGTAAAGCCCATATATGAAAAACCCTCAGCTGATATTATATTCAATGGTGAAAGATGGGCGAAAAAATTTCCTTTAAGTTCAGGGACAATACAAGGATGTTCATTTTCACTGCTTCTATTTAACACAGAACTGGGAGTCTGAGCCAGGGAAAATAGGCAAGATAAAGGGATTAAAGACATCCAGATTGAAAAGGAAGTCAGCAAAGTTGCAGGATACAAAGTCAACACAAAAAAATCAGTTGCGTTTTTGTACACTAACAATGAACAATTCAAAAAGAATGCTAAGAAAAATAATTCTACTTTTTGCAATATCATCAGAAAAAATAAAATACTTAGAAAAAAATTTAAACAAGGAGGGAAAAAACTTAGTAACTGAAAATACAAAACATTGCTGTAGGAAATTAAAGAAAAAATGTGTAAGTAGAAGGACATTCTGTGTTTATAAATTGGATATGTATTTATTAATTTATTTTTATTTAAATTCAATTAGCCAACATACGGTAACATTATTAGCTTCAGATATAGAGATCAGTAATTTATCATTTGCATATAACACCCAGTGCTTATCTCATCATGTGCCCTCCTTAATGCCTGTCACCCAGTTACCCCATCCTCCTACCCCAATCCTCTCCAGCAACCCTCAGTTGTTTCCTATGTTTAAGAGTCTTTCATGGTTTGTATCCCTCTCTGATTACTTACCATTCAGTTTTCCCTCCTTTTCCCTATGATCCTCTGCACTGTTTCTTAAATTCCACATATGAGTGAAACCATATGATAATCATCTTTCTCTGATTGACTTATTTCGCTCAACATAATACCCTCCATTTCTATCCATGTCGGTGTAAATGGTATTTGTCCTTTCTGATGTGCGAATAATAGTCCAGTGTGTGTGTGTGTGTGTGTGTGTGTGACACATCTTTATCCATTCACTTGGACATCTGGGCTCTTCCCATAGTTTGCTATTGTGGACATTGCTGCTATAAATATTGTGGTGCACGTGCCCCTTCGGGTCACTGCGTTTGTATCGTTGTAGTAAATACCTAGTAATGCAATTGCTGGGTCATAGGGTAGCTCTATTTTTAACTTCTTGCAGAACATTCATAGTGTTTTCTGAGTGGCTACATTGACTTGCGTTCCCACCAGCAGTGTACGAGGGTTCCCCTTTCTCCACATCCTTACCAACATTTGTTATTTCTTGACTTGTTAATTTTACCATTCTAACTGGTGTGAGGTGGAATCTCACTGTGGTTTTGATTCATATTTCCCTGATGGCTAGTGGTGTGGAACATTTTTTCCTGTATCTGTTTCATGTGGCATGTCATTTGGATATTCTCTTTGGTGAAATGTGTGTTCATGTCTTCTGCTCAATTCTTGACTGGATTATTTGTTTTTTGGGTTGAGTTTGGTAAGATTTTTATAGATCTTGGATACTAGCCCTTTGCCTGATATGTAATTTGCAGATATCTTCTTCCATTCCATAAGTTGCCTTTTAGTTTTGTTGACTGTTTCCTTTGCTGTGTGGAAGTTTTTGTCTTGATGGAGTCCCAGTAGTTCATTTTTGTCTTTGTTTCCCTTTCCTTTGAAGCCATGTCTAGTAAGACATTGCTCCAGCCAAAGTTGAAGAGGTTGCCTGTGTCCTCCTCTAGGATTTTGATGAATTCCTGTCTCATGTTTAGGTCTTTCATCCATTTTGAGTTTATTTTTGTGCACAGTGTAAGAAAATGGCCCAGTTTCACTTTTCTATCTGTGGCTATCTAATTTTCCCAATACAAGACTTCATATTTTTAAATTGACAAAGGGATCTACAAATATAGCAATCCTTATTAAAATTCCAATGCTGTGTTTTGTTTTGCTTTTGTGCAGAAATAGAAGAATCCATCTTAAAATTCTTAAAGAATCTTCCAGGACTTTCAATAAACAAAATAAACTTGATAAAGTAGAACAAATTTGGAAGTCACATATTTCCTGATTTCAAAGCTTACTGTAAAATTATAGTCATCAAAACAGTGATACTAGCATAAAGATAGATGAATGGAACTTTCTCTGAAGAGAAAGCTCAGAAATAAACCCTTGTCTATATGCTTAAATGATTTTTGACAAGGTTGTCAAGATCATTCAATGGGAAAAGAGATCGTAACAACAAATGGTACTGGAAAAAAACTGGATATCTAGAGGCAAAAGAATGAAGTTGGACTCTCATCTTACACCACATACAAAAATTAACTCAAAATTGATCAAAGATCTAAACTATAAAACTTTCAGTAGAGAAGATAGTGGAAAAGCTTCTGCCATTGAATTTGGGGTAACAACTTCTTGTATATGACACCAGAAGCACTGGCAAGGGGACCCTGGGTGGCTCAGGAACAGCTGATTTGGCCTCGGCGCTCAGTGGGGAGTCTGCTTGAGATTCTTCCTCTCCCTGTCCTTCTGTCCCTCCACCCCCACATGCACCCCCCCAAATAAACAAATAAATAATAAAAATAAAGCACAGGCAAGAAAGGAAAAAAACAACATAAATTGAACTTTATTAAAATAGAAACCATTTGTGAATGGAAGTTTACAATGAACAGAGTGAAAAGGCACCCCCAGAATGGGAAAAAAAATATTTGTAAATCATGTATCCAACAGAAGGTTAACATCCAGCATGCATAACAAACTCCTACAAATTGACAGTAAGAAAACAACCTGATGAAAAAATGGACAAAATGATTAAATATACGTTTCTCCTGAGAAGACATACAAATAGCCAGTAAGCACATTAAAAGATGCACACCAAGACTAATCATTAGGGAAATGTAGGTTAAACCATATTGAGGTACCACTTCACATCCATCAGAATAGCTATTAAAATAAAAACAAGGGTGCTTGGCTGGTTCAATCAGTACAATAGTCCACTCTTGGTCTCCTGGTTGAGAGGTCAGGCACCATGTTGAGGGTAGAGTTTACTTGGAAAAAACAAACAAACAAACAAACAAACAACAACAACAACAAACAGGGATGCCCTGGTGGCTCAATCGGTTAAGTGTCTGCTGAACTGATACACATGGAATTTGTTAGTAATGACCCAAACTCTATACTCTCTGGCATGAAAATTATATGTATTCCTAATACATAGTCCTACATGGTAAATTAATGAAGATATAACAAGAGTTCTGCCATCAGTCTCTCCTCTAGGGAGCCAACATTGACCCTTAACCACTGTTTCTTTCTTTTTTTTTGTCACATTTTTTGGCCACTTATTTGTTTATTTATTTATGTTTGAAAGAGAGCATGGGGAGGGGTGAGGGAGTGGGAGAGAGAGAATCTTAAGCAGGCTCCATGCCTAAACTGGAGGCGGGGTTTGATCTCATGATACTGGGGTCATGACCTGAGCTGAAACCAAGAATCAGATACCTAACTGACTGAGCCACCCAGGCCCCCCTTAACCACCGTTTCTAAGGGATCCATGTAGATCTTCCATGTACCTCATGTCTCATTTCAACCAAATTACCTTTTGCTTCAAGACTTTTATATCATAGGATTTAATATGTGATAATCCTTTTTTGAAAAAACAGAAGCAATTTTTAAAGATTATTTATTTATTTATTTGCCAGAGATTGAGAGAGAAAGAGAGAGCATAAGCAGGGGGAGCGGCAGGCAGAGGGAGAAGCAGTCTCCCCGCTGAACAGGGAGCCCCATGCGGAACTCAATCCCAAGACCCCGGGATCATGACCTGAGTTGAAGGCAGACACTCAACTGACTGAGCCACCCAGGCATCCTATAATAATACATTTTTATTCAATGTCAATTCTTTAGTATTTATTAGTCTATTTCTTGATTACTGAGGACCATTTGCTTTGCTCTTTTTTGCTTATAAAATACTAACTATGCTTAAGAGGTACTAGAGCATTCTCTCTTTGTATCCTGCACAGCCTTCTCTGTATCTATGATTCCTTTTGTGGCTGTATTTTCTCTGCACAATATAAACACTCTATCCACTATGTGGCAATGACAAGAGGAGCTGAAAGCATGTAGGGTCCTTCATGCTTTATGAGGTTCCAACAGAAAATAACGTTTTTCCTTTTCAGAAGATGAAAGATGAGGGGCACCTGGATGGCTCAGTGGTTAAGCCTCTGCCTTCGGTTCAGGTCATGATCCTGGAGTCCCAGGATTGGCTGCCTGCTCAGCGGAAAGCCTGCTTCTTCCCCTCTCACTCCCACTGCTTGTGTTCCCTCTCTGGCTGTGTTTCTCTCTGTCAAATAAATAAAATCTTTAAAAATAAAAAATAAAGAAGATGAAATATGTATTATACAACTCCAGAAATTATTACAGTATTTCTCTTCTTAATGAAAAATTAATTACAGAAATGTTAGGACAGATTATTTCTGCCTGAAGATTGTACCATCTTGTGTAAGAGTGTGTGTGTGTGTGTGTGTGTGTGTGTGTGTGTGTGTGTGTGTAATTGAATAAGGACACAATGATGTGTAACAACAGTGCCAATATATTATAAATGTACTTAAATTATTTTTCTAGATGATGATACACTTTATTTTATTTTGCCACTCATTTACTTAATCTAATAAAAACTGATCTCTTGGGCACCTGGGTGGCTCAGTTGGTTAGGCGCCTGCCTTCAGCTCAGGTCATGATCCCAGGGTCCTGGGATTGAGCCCCACATCGGGCTCCCAGCTCAGCAGAGAGTCTACTTCTCCTTCTCCCTCTCCTGCTTGCTGCTCTACTTGTGCTCTCTCTGTAAATCTCTGTTAAGTAAATAAATTTTTTTAAAAAGTGATCTCTTAAAATTATACATTTCTATAATTGTATGGTTACTTTTCTCATTTTTATTTTGTGTACTTTGCTCCTCTGCTTTTTTCCCCCCAAAGAACAAATTTTATTTCTTCTTCAAGTTTTCTAACCATTACTTATTGTTTTTAACTTATTAGTCAGACCCTCTCTTTACCTTTATTTCAGTTTACATTGTTGTCTGAGGCCCAGAATGCTCTCAACTTTGTGGATTTCCATCGTATTTGCCTACAAGTGAAGTTTAGTAACAGATTTGACTGCAGTTTTCAGATTAGCTGACTCCACACCACATGGAGACCCCTCAATTTAAGGATTATTATCTGTTTGCATTTTTTTTCCCCTTGGGTCTTAGAACTGCTAGAAGTATATTTGTCTTCCCCATTCCTTCCACATAATTGTTGACAGTCAACCAGATCATTTTGCTTTTGGTGACTTGGCTCCATCCATTTGCACACTGGATTCCTGGGAGATGCCTTGTTACTCATTTTTCCAGATGTAGTCTGTCTGTCTGTCTGTCTGTAGGATTTATTTATTTGTTGGTTCATTTGTCCATCCTTTTATTCATTTTTCTCTTCCTCCTTTTTTTTTCTCTTCTGTTTTTTGGGAGCATTAGGGATGTTCAAAAACTGTGAACCTGCCACCATCTTCCCTTGATTTATTTGTTAAATGATCCCTCTGACTGATTCAATAGTGAGGATGCAAGTCAAGAAGGGCCAGAGAGTGAATACCGGTTACACAGCTATTCCTATGGTCCAGATGAGAGATGATGGTGGCTTGGAGACTTTGAAAGCGTGGCCAGAGAAAGCCCCTCTTGAAGGTCAAATTTTGAGTTGAAACCAGAAGGGTGAGAACAGACACATGAAAATCAGGAAAAAGAGGAGACTTCCAGACAGATTCTGGTACAGGTGGGTGGCAGTGAACTGAACCATGAGCAGTGGAGAAAACTGTTCAGGGAAAGACTAGAAAAGTAGGTAAGATCTAGGTCACATCTGCCCTAATTGTCTCTGAGGGTTTGAGATACACTCAGAAGCTTTTTCAGATCACAGCCTGTGGTCTACACAAGTAAGACAATTATAATAGGAATAGTCAAATAAAAACACAAGAAACTCACTGTTGAACCAGAAAAAAAGAAACAATAGAATTTGACTAGGGCTTTGGCATAAATGTTTTTTGGGGAAAAAATAGTATACACGTATTGAAGAATGAGTATGATTTTGGCAGATGGGGAGAAAAGCTATGGATGCTTTCCATACTTTTCAGACTGAGAGTAACCAGTTCCAACAAAAAGTTTCTTAGCATATTAAACTATATTCAATAAACAAATAATCTCACAATCTAAATAAATATATACCCTCTCCCCCACAAAGTCAAGTTTAAGTATGTTAAATTAGTCATCATGAATGACATATGATCATCTTGGGAAAACTCTGAAGAAAACAGTCATATTTGTGGTTTATTTTGAGAAGTTAATCATACAAAGAGTGTAAGGGAAATTGTCAAGTTTTCAAAGAGGTAGATATACCATCTTTGCTTTGGGTCCCTTTATATACTAATCATCACAATTAATCGATAAAGGTACTAACCTCTTTTTATTGGCATATAGTATAATAATACTTACAGTCAATAAGAATAGTATCTACAAGTAATACATGCTAGATGCCTTATGTAGGTCATCACACACTTCACTCCAACCCTTTCAAATAATAATATTATTATCTCCAATTTATGGAGGAGTCCACTGAAGTCTGGTGAGGCTCAGGCTATATTCAAAGACATTTATCTGTGAAATTGCTAAGCTGGAGTCACACAAGTTTCGGCTGGCCCAGAGACCAAGTCTTTGGTATAATATTCTACTGATAAAGTCACTGTTTATTGACTTTTAAGAGACTTCTGCTTTTGAATTCTGTGCACTGCCAGTATTTTAAAACAGATATTTAAAGACTTTTTCTCTTTTTTTCGTGGGATAAAGTTTATTTTCTGGATATTCCAAATAGGGTTGGAATTCTGCCCCCCCGGAAAATAAACAGAGCATATTAACACGAACAGTTGTGATTTCAAGGACTAATTTAATCTTTTTGTGAGTGCTTTCCATTTCAGTCCAGATTATTCTGTTATGTCAATAAGATTCAGCTCTGCTGTATGGTTGTTTAAAAGCTAGTTGCATGCCATTTTAATGGAAGCCTTTGTATAATGTTGTTTGTTTCATTACTTTCAGATTAGTTGATCAACAACCTGCAACACAACATTCGATTTTGTTCCCTGTGAAAATGTTCAAGCTAATAGGTTTCATACGCTGTAGTTCAATTTATCTGCCTATTAGAAAAGGTCATTAAGTAGAAGAAACCAGCTTTTAGAAATAATGAGTTTTTCATTTACTGGTACAGGCATTTTCTTTAAAAAGGCATCATTAATCACATAGTTAAACCACTAATTAAAAATGTTTTACTTTGATTTGCTTTATTTTCCTGAACTACATTAAATACCAGTCTGCCATGTGGATGGCATGCCAAGATCAAAGACCTCTGTGCTCCCACTTGTCATTAAAAAATTAATAATAGCTTTGCTTTGCCTTCTTTCATCACATATGCTAGTGTGTATGTGCATGTTTGTATGCATGTGTGAGAGATTCTACTCAAGCCAATGGATGAGGCATTTTCCACAAAGAAGTCATCTCTCAAAATATATATCAACTATAGAAGCCATCTACATACATAAGATGTATCAAATGTTTCCTATAGTTACTAAAATTGGGTTTTTATTTCTATTGGTGTACTTTGTTGGTTTGAGTTTAAAAAGTTTATTTCCAAATGATCTGTTATATACAGGTTGCATTTTTTAAAGGATTTTATTTATTTATTTGTCAGAGAGAGAGAGCGAGAGAGAGGGAGTGTGTGCATCCTGCAGGGAGAAGGGCAGGCAGAGGAAGAAGCAGGATCCCTGAGAAGCAGAGAGCCCCATGTGGGACTGCATCCCAGCACCCTAAGATAATGACCTGAGCCGAACGCAGACGCTTAACCAACTGAGCCACCCAGGTGTCCCTTACAGGTTGCATTTTGAGAAGAACCAAAATGTTCTAGTTCTTTTTTAGTGAATTGGGCATGACTAGAAGATAAGAAGGAGGGTGTTTTGGTGGAAAGAACAACAGAACAGAAGCTAAGAGACTTCTGTTTTTGTTGTTGTTTTTTGTTTGTTTCCCCCCCAATCTGCCACTAACTTGCTCTGCAATGCAGACCACTGAAAGGCTCTAGGCCAGCACTTTCCACTACTGCAAAAGGATACAGTTCATGATTTTATGTTTTCTTCTAGATTGAATGCACCACAATGTTAGACAACTGTTTTGTTTTTAGGTGAAGAAATGAAATTTGCAAGAATGTAGAGTCTTTCATCATGTATTGTACTATTTTATAATGTATTATATTATGCTCTTTGATCTGAAGGTTCTGAACCACTGGATTAAAGTCCTATATTGAATGATGAAAACAATAAAAAGAACAAATGCCTTGGTATCACTTTTTCTTTTTTTTTTTTCAAATACAAAGTTATGGTACTCTACCAAATGTTTTGCATAAGCTAAATCTAAAGACACAGGCATTACTATTTACTCAGTGTTGCATTGCCTGCCAGTGTTAATAAGACTGACATTTGTTAGCATGTCATATGCACTTCAAAGTAGAATCTCATTCTTATTCTGTTTTTTTGCATGTCAAAATTGAAAGCAATAAAGATATATAACTGAAGGTATAAATGGATCACCTTATAAGCTCTAACTTATTTGAAAATGTGACCTAATTTCAGTTTAGTAGTTAGGCCAATAGGTAAACCCACTACTGGTGGGTGAGCTAATAAAAGAAATCTGGCAACAAGTGACATAGGAAGTAGAGAGAGACGTTCTACATGGCAACATACCAGTTATTTATCTCTTGGTTTTTCCTTTGCTTGTTTTCCTTCCTAAAAATTTTAAGCGTTGGAACAACCCTCGGTTTGGGAGTCGGAGCTAGTTCTATTTGAGCAAGGCGGTCAAGTTGTCATAGCTTAGTGGATCTAATTTTCATCTTTGGGTAATGGGGATAGAAGTTTCTGCTTCACAGGGATGTTTGATGGTTAAAAGGAACACCATTTTTTTCAACAGCATTCACTACATACCTGCTGTTTTCCAGGAATGGCAGTAAAGTGATGAGTAGGTATGGCAAGACCCCTATCCTAATGGATCTTATGTTCTCATAGGAGGCAAGCCATATCAAGAAGTAAATACACGTATAATAAAGTTCCTTGAAGTAATAATTACCAGACACATACGTAGCACTTATTAAAAACTATGAGATCCTTTACTCCCATGTAATATAGTTATTTGTGTAGTGCTCAAATACACTGCACAGTATCTCCATTATATGATTGCTTAGCATTTTCTTGAACATGCACTAAATAAGAATTTACCTCCCCCCAAAAATCCATTTATTCTTTGGGAAGCACTGACTGTAAGGGCTTTCAGATTATGCTGAACCATCTGTATCACCGTCCACCAGTCCTCACTGTACATGAGAAACATCCATGCTCTGCTCGGTGACATCATCTTCTCCCTAGGCTGACACCCTGGTTCCTTTGATCATGATCCATAAGGTATATTTTAAAGCCCCTCAATTTTCTTTTAATGCTCTTCAGTTTTTCCATTTTCTTCTAAAAATCAAAACTTCAGGGATGCCTGGGTGGCTCAGTTGGTTGAACATGTGCCTTTGGCTCAGGTCATGATCCCAGAGTGCTGGGATCGAGTCCCACATTAGGCTCCCTGCTCAGGGAGGAGCCTGCTTCTCCCCCTGCTTGTGCTCTCTCTTTTACATATAAATAAATAAAATATTTTTTAAAAACCCCAACTCTTTAGAGCTTCTGACCAGGGAAGAATATAGTACACTTAGAAATATGAAGTTAATCTTATCCTTGTGATGTAGTTTTCTCCCCCATTACTTTAGTCTAAGATTCCACAAATTATTTCACTGGCCGGACAATACTATTGTTGTTATTTATTTAGGTTATTATTAAGACTCTTGAGACTTTTAAAGATTTTACTTTAATTTTTAGCCCGCTGTTCCTTCCCTCCTTCCTTCCCCCCTTCCTTCCTTCCTTCCTTCCTTCCTTCCCTCCTTCCTTCCTTCCTTCCTTCCTTCCTTCCTTCCTTCCTTCCTTCCTTCCTTCCTTCCTTCCTTCCTTTCTCATCTCCATTCCCACTCCTTTTCTGGGACTTGTGAATATGTGTTCTGAACTCAAATGTAGCATCAATATGTCTTTTCAGAAGACTGATCTGGAAAATACAGGGTTTATCATTCTACTGTTTCTCAGTCGTGTTGTGTAGACCCTTGGTAAGTTCATGCTTGAATATAACTCAGTATCCTTTAGATGCGGTTGTTTATATAGTTACATATATCCTTATTTGTGGTTTAACTTATCTATCAACTGCCCCCCCAAAAAATGTCAGAAAATACATGTGTCCATGTTATTGGAATACAAATGTCTTGATACATGTGGTAGTGTTTCATTTTGGACTTATGACTGAATGATGATACTCTCCATGCTCAACTTAAAATTACATATGACATATATCTAATTCCTTGGGAAATAATTCAAGATATTGTCGCTAAGTTTGTTTTTATTTTTGGCTTTTTAAAATGTTTTAATAAAAACTTTTTAAAGTTAACTTTTGATTTTGAGAAAATTATAGATTCACATGCAATTGTAAGAAATAACACAGAGAGATCCCACGTACCATTTACTCAGTTTCTCCCAATGGTAGCACTTTTTAAAATAGTACATTAACACAACCAGGAAATTGAAATTGAGGCAGTCTAGATACATCACTACAGAGATTCCCCGAGCTGTCCTTCTATAGCTGCTTTCACTTCCTTCCTGCTTTCCTTGCCCCTCATCCTTAACCTCTGGAAACCACCAATCTGTACTCCATTTCTAAAGTTTTGTCATTTTGAGAATATTGTATAAAGGTCATCCTATAATACATAATCTTTTGGGATTGGTTTTGTTCACATAGCTCTGAAGATGTGTGTTCCTTAAGATACTACCTTGCATCAGTTAGAATGGCCAAAAATAATAGGACAGGAAATAACAAGTGTTGGAGAGGATGTGGAGAAAGGGGAACCCTCCTACACTGTTGGTGGGAATGCAAGCTTCTGCAGCCACTTTGGAAAACAGTATGGAGATTTCTCAAAAAACTAAAAATATGACCCAGCAATTGCACTACTGGGTATTTACCCCAAAGATACAGATTAATAAAAAGCAAGGACGCATGCACCCCAATGTTCATAGCAGCAATGGCCACAATCACCAACTTGTGAAAAGAGCTGAGATGCCCTTCAACAGACGAATGGATAAAGAAGATATGGTCCATATATACAATGGAATATTACTCAGCCACCAGAAAGGATGAATACCCATCATTTGCACCACATGGTAGCAACTGGAGGAGATGATGCTGAGTGAAATAAGTCAAACAGAGAAAGTCAGTTACCATATGGTTTCACTTACTTGTGGAGCATAAGGAATAACATGGAGGACATTAGGAGAAGGAAAGGAAAAGTGAATTGGGGGAAATCAGAGTGGGAGACAAACCATGGACACTATGGACTCTCAGAAACAAACTGAGGGTTTTGGAAGGGAAGAGTTGGAGGGATGGGTGAGCCTGGTGGTGGGTATTGAGGGCACGAATTGCATGGAGCACTGGGTGTGGAGCATAAACAATGAGTCTTGGAACACTGAAAAATAAAGAAATTAAAAGAAAATAAAATAAGAAAAAAGGAAAAGAAAAAGAAAAAAATTAAGTTGAGGTGTGTAGCAATAACTTTTTTCCCTTTTTTATTGCTGAGTAGGGTTCTGTGATAGGAATGTACTCCAATTTTTGTTCTTGTGCTTGTTTTTAACCATTTGCCCATTGGGGATATTATGAATAAAGCTTTTTAGGAATGTTTGTTTTTCTATAAATGTATTTTCATTTCTCTGGAATAAATGCCTGAGAGTACAATTGCTGGCTGTTTGGTGGTTGCACATAAAAACAGTCATTTCCATTTTTACAGGTACAACTATAAGGTCACACGTCAATGCTGAAAATTATGTAGGAAAGGGCTTTTGAAATTTGAATTTTCATAAATTAAATCACATTTTCAATACTATAGCATAACTGTATTTTGAAAAAAAAATGAAGAATTGATAAAAACACACTAGTGATAATTGTTCTCCAGTTATTAGCTTTATTCTGTAGCTCCCTAAATGCTAGCTTCAGTATGAATATTGGCTTTTTAACTGATGGCCTCAAGCTAATTTTTATAGCAAGTACTCATTTCACAAGAGTAGTAGTTGGAGTTAATTATGAGTCATCTGTCACTCTCTTTTCCATTCTGCAAATTGGTTAATATCCTTTCCTCAGGTGTTGTATGACCATAATACAGTATGGAAATTGGTTTAAATAGTTCAGTTTAAATTAAAACAAATTTTCTCTTTCTTCTTCTCATCGTTGTATATTCAAAGACAAGAGGCTATTTCAATACTGAAGCACTTAGGAATACAATGAAGAAGAAAACATGAAAGGTCTTGGGTGGTTAAGTTGTATTTTCTGATTCTTTGGCAAAACTTCTCTTCTCAGGTCACAGACCAATAGAATTCTTTCTACAAACAGATACTCAGCTTAGAGTTTTTGTTGTTATTGTTCTAAAGTTATCTATTTGTGACATATAGGTTTGATAACAGACTCTGTTGTCCTGGTTCATTTAATTAAAGAGCTTCTGTGTCTTTTAAACTCTCTACATTGGAGTAGACCTTTTAGTGCACACTGCTCATTTTTTCCCCCTTAAATATGCAGAAATATATTTCATATAATTGTATAAGTTTAGTCTAAGTCTGACTAAGATGCTATTTAAAATGTAATACCTTTAAGGCTTTAAGATAAATTCAAATTATTTATGGTTTACCTTACACCTTTTGAAAAGGGCAAGGTAATTTACCTGTTGAAAGTTCTATTATAGCCTATGGAATCACTATAATTACATCTAAAAATCCTTGAGGAAAAGCATATGGAATTAGCACTTGAGTGAGGTTTCCGCTGTACAGAATGTTCACAGCATGTCATTCATAGGATTTCTAGCTGATTCTAGGAATGAATGACACTCTTTCTGCCTGTTTGCAAAACTAAAATAAAAAATTCTGATCAAGGACATTATCATTCTACTATAATGGCTATCTTTGGCATCATATTGTTTGATCCAAGGGGAGTGACATTAGCATACAGTAGAAACAAAATTATTATTTATAAGGCAATCTAAAGAGAACCGTGTTGTTATTTTGTGGATACTGAGTTTTGAGCTTAATGATTATTAATCATGAGACAGGTGAGAAATAAAAATCACATACTGTTAACTTTCCTTTTCTGAGTAGGTTCCTAGCGTTTTGTGTATGGGGAAGACATAAAGAAAAAATGCTTTTTGATCACTAGCTAAGGGAAATACCTCCAAATCTTCATCTTGTCTTCTTATTGTGAACTGATAGGTGGAGACGTGTGTACAATATGAGGGACATTTTAGCTCCACAGTTACATGAAGGTATGAAGGTATAAAATCAGATATGAGGCTGACCTGAGCCTCATTGTGCCTTCTCCCCAGATCCATCCCAAACAGCCCCCTTACTGGAAGCCCACCGCCGGACTCTGTCCTACCAAACCAGTTGCATTGATGTGAAGGAAAGAATGAGGAGAAACACACACACACACAAAAGCAGAGAAACTGACCTCAACAAGTTCTACTTATTTTCTTCCTTCTCCTATAGACTCTGTTCCCTTGTTGGCTGATTTGTGGGTCCTTATGGATTTCATACTTTCTTTGATGACAGACCATGTCCTTCTTGAGGGTTCTCTGGAATGGATGATAGAGTGATGCTGTAATCTCCCAAAGGAAACCACAGGTCATCTCATTCAAACTTCTAAATTTATAAATGAGGTTTGAGATTTGGAAAGGGTTTTTTTTTATTATTTTTTTAATCTTTTTTTTTAAGATTTTATTTATTTACTTGACAGAGAGAGAGATCACAAGTAGGCAGAGAGGCAGGTGGAGAGAGACGAGGAAGCAGGCTCCCTGCTGAGCAGAGAGCCTGATGTGGGCCTCGACCCCAGTATCCTGAGATCATGACCTGAGCTGAAGGCAGAGGCTTTAAGCCACTGAGCCACCCAGGCGCCCGAGATTTGGAAAATTTTACCTGTTTTCCCAAGTTCACAATGCTTTTTAAATTTTAATTCACCATGCTCCGCAGTTCTGATGTTATTTTTCCAAATTTTCTTACTGATTGCCTAACAGAAGCTCAGTTCCTGCCAGGAACTACATGGTACAAGGCCATTAAAGTTATGTCTTAAGTTCCTCAGAGAAGCTGTGGAATTTCAGTCTTATATAAAGAGAGGAAACAGGATGACCTATACAGCTCTGTTCTACTTAAAATCTTTCTATTTTACCACTCAAACAACAAATTGTCAAATTTATCATGTTAATTATGTCCCCTCAGTAAGTCTCCAGACCCACTTCTTGGCCCTGGGCAATAAAGCAAGTCATCTCTCATTCCTTCCTCATAGGTTCTTTGGGATTCAGACCATTTCTTTTTCAAAGCATTCATCTTCTGCTCTGTTTTTAGGAGGCTCTTTCCTCTCAAGAGTAGCAGTAAAATAGAAAACAGTCTCATTTATATATATATATATATATATATATTTAGTGTTAATTATTATGATACAGAATATGGAGTAAAACAAACAAAAACCATAATTCAAGACAAAGTACAGATAGCTTATAAATTCAATAGAGTCCTTAAAATAATCCAGTGAGTCTCCAGACTTAGTGTACATGAGAATTACCCAGAATGCTTGTTTAAAATTTAGTCTTTAGTCATTGCTCCAGAGTCTGAGGCCCAGAAATTTGCACTTTAAATAAGACCTTCCCACAGTGACCTCACTATGGCCAGCTAATTCTTTTCTGGATAATATATCGACAAAACTGTGAGGAACATTTTGAGGAAAATGTTCATTTTATATAGTAGCTGAAAACCCCTCTCCAATGAGGTGATTCTTGAAGCCATGGAATATGGCTCCTATGTTAGCCTCAAGTTAGGTTTGGATCATCATGACTATAAGGTCTGATGGAATTCCCACTCACTTCCAAATCTTTTTCTCTAATCATTCCTCTGGTCATTGTATCCTATTATTATCATCAGATCTCATTTTCTTCCCCTAGGTTGATTATATACTGTTTTAATTTCTTTGCCTTTCTTACTGTTTCAATTTGTTTATGAAGAAATTGAAACAGGTGATCTCTAAATACTGTCTTGCCCCTCCAGTGCTGTAATTCTAGGATTCTGTCTAGTCATTGAAGAAAAGAATGACTCATAGCTGAGAGGGATGAAACAGATTTGACTTTAGCAGCAGGTCAGAAATTTCCAATTGTATAAGGAGAGAAGAATCCCACATAAGTATGTCTATTGCTATAAAAGCAGAGAAGTTTTTATTTTACTCTTCAGCAGCCCATTATAATTGCTATGTCATTGATTACCCCCAAAACTTCATTTAGATGATGAGATACAGAGTTTAAGTATAGAAATATATTTATAAAAGCATTTCATAGGATTTACTTTTTTAAACTTCAAATCTATGCGAATACAGAAAGTACAGATTTATTGACTGAGGAGAAAAGAAACAGATGGGAAAATATATTCAGAAAAATGCATTAGCATAATTAAAATTAGAACTCAAACTATAAGGGTTTGGAAGCATATTTTCAGGTGCCCTGATGGAATACTGAATTAGATTACAGTGGTTCCCTAACACCGTTGGGATATATATGTGTGCGGATGGGGCGGAAGCAGACTGTTCAGCAATAGTGTCTGGAAGGCACTATTTGCATATGGTGAGTGGGGTCAGCTTGCCTATGTCCTATACTGTTCTAAATACCTTGCACATCTAAGGATTGCTCCACTTCTGGTACTACTCATGTTCTCACTGTGAAACGCTGCAGGAGATTGGGAGTTCTTCCATCCACAGGACTTTCTGGCTCTGATTTTGCTTTTTAGAAAAAAGTAATTGAATCACGTCTTTCAAAGTTTGTTTTCTACTGTGAAAAATGTGAGTGCATGTATCATATTTTTTATTAGACCAACTTTGTAGGCTCTATGCCATTTAACTATTGCAACTCCAAAGGAAGAGATACTTTGTTAAATCCACAACACACCAGCTTGTTAATCTTTGGACAGTATGAAAAGAACGGATTTGCTTTTATCTTTTCAGCATGTATTACAATAAATTTTTGTTAATGGTGAAACTTCAGGGGACAGGTGTAGTAACCTTACTGTGCATGTAAATGTTTAGGCAACTATGGGCAATCTCCCATTCCCAGTAAAGCATCATAGGTATTTAATTTTAATGTGAAGTTCAGGCAAAAAAAAGAACAAGAAATAAGGTAAACACTGATGATGATGATAGTCAGGGAGGTGGCTAATGTTAATATTTAGTGGAAATGTAAATAACAAACTAAACATTGTGTTCTCAAAGTCATATAATGAGATGATACTATCACAGCTCTTGTAATACACATATTGGTAATACCTCACAGCTAATTTATAATACTCCTTATGGACTACCCTAGAAACTCTCTATCAGCAGGCATGAGATTGCAATTTTGTATAGAGTTTTCTTAGGATGAAAAATGGCTGAATAAAGACTCAAAAAATAGTAGCATTCCCTGTAACAGGGCACTTCCAACTCAAAATGTTAAATAGATAACCAAACTGATAACTTCCAGACTCAACTGTTATTTTTCTCAAAGAAAGAGATGGGCAGAACCTCTTCCAATTTCTCCTGCAAGAAAGGATGTAGATTTAGAAAATAGCATGTCAAAAATATTCAAGGAAGAGTGGTGCAAAACCTAATTACTGTCAGAATTTTGAAGTTTATATCCATTTTAAAATCCAAAGTCTTAATATTATACCTAAACAATTCTCTATTTTTGCTATTGATTTTCCCTTCAGCATACAGAGTCACTTCATCCCTTTCACCCATGTATTCATTAGGAATAAACTTTCCAAACAAAAGTGTAAAAAAAGCATAACATATGTAGTTTCAAACTTGGCATATTGGTATGAAAGCTATTCTGTTTTTATTCAAAGATATAGTGTGAAGATAAAAAATGAGTAGAGAGCTCACAAAAATTAGTCAATATTCAATCCCTATGGAAATAGCTTATCATCAGAAAGGGATTCAAAGGGAACAACTGGGTAGAATCACGTTTATGCCACACCAGAGATTATTCTTTTTGATGCTCAGGGTAAATCTGAATGTTCCCTTTCTTTCTTTCCAGCTGGTTATCATATATATGCATTTCTTAGAACAAACAACACTATGCCTCTCAAATCCATTTCTCTATTGTATATTTGGATTTTTCATCGCAGTTAAAAGACCAGAATGCAGGTCCTGTCAGCTGCTTTATATTGTTCTGCACTCCTTCTCTCTCCTCTCTCACCCAATAAAAAGAAAATGGAGGAGCAAAATATATGGCATGAATCAGTGTGGTATGGCTGTGATATATCTTTATTTTGTTCTTATGTTTTAAACATGAACTCCTCAGTAAAAGGAACAGTCCCTCAGTGATGCGAAGGGTCAGCACTTAACATCAGCATTACTTAACGATATTGGGTCTGGCCACTCATCCTATTTGTGGTATGCCTTCTGTTTATGCTGCGTTATTGGAAAAGAAGGCCCATTTCATTAGATTTTATTCCCTGCGTATTTACTTGAGGGAGGATATATTGATATAATATGGTTTCAAACAGCTTTAGTAGTAAGCCTGATTTTGCCATTCCTTCTCATGAGAATATCTTTTATTTTTAAGCTATAGTTTAAGTAGAAAATGAAAAGACCATTTATTTCAAGCATAGTTATGTGCCTATTACTTCATATACATTATTAAATTACTACTTAAACTTACTAGGTTAGATATTATCTCCCTTTTATAGATGATGAGATTGAACCTCAAAGAGATAAAAGAAATGCTCGAGGTCACCTACCAAGTAAATGAAAAGAGGAAGACCAGGGAACTGACTGGAGCCCATTGTTGAGCTGCTGCTGGGTACATTACGTTTGCCATTGGAGGTCAATGTGTAGATATTCTCGAAAAGTGACCAGCTGTCCTGCTCTGCCCAGGACTGAGGAATATCCCAGGGTGTCGAACTTTCCGTGCTCACCCTGGGGGAGTGTGGGGAAAACCCGCACCATCAGGCTCCCTAGACCTGGAGTGTCAAACCAAAGTATCCCTCTGGCTTCTAAAAGATAAAAAT
>PITA01027350.1:10336-21170 GCA_004023965.1 Spilogale gracilis | reverse complement strand
CCCCCCCCCCCCCCCCCGCTGCCCACCTGACGGGTGAGCAGCTGCCCTGAGTTCCTGAGCAGAGTCATCCCCTCAGGCTGAGACCGGGGATGCCAGCAGCCCTCACCCTCCATGGGGAAGTCCCGGCTTCAGGAAGCACATTTCCTGCAAGCTCAGCCCTGAGCTAGGCCCTGTGGGAGGAAGGGCAAAGCCAAGAGGCTGCGGGTAGCTCCAGCCAGAGTAGAGATGGCTGGGAGCCACGGTGACCTCCCTTGGGACCTGGAAGGCAGCCTCTGGTGACGGAGGGCAGAGCCCCCAGCCCCAAACCAAAATGCAGGAGTCAGACCCCAGGGTTCATGCCCAGCCTCCTGCCCTTACCAGCTCAGAGTCCTGGGACCAGCTACTCATCCCCCTGTCCACTGCCCACGGGTTCTTCATTTTTAGAACAAGGAGGACAATACTGACTTCAGAATTGTGAGGATTAAAGCACTCAACACATTTTTGTTACAATGGCCTAGCTGTGTGACTTTGGGAATGTCACCTTCCCACTTACTGGACAAATTGCGCTCTTATGATTAGGTGGTCTCCCCTCCCAACTATATCTGGGTCACAGGGGGGGGTGCTCACAGCTGGCCTGGAGTGGGGCTGAGGGCGGGGGTAAAAGATCAAAGACTCCCCAACTTTCTCCTCTGACCAGTGAGTTTGGCTAACTTCGCTCCCACGCTGGGCTGGCTGTGTACCCGAGAGCGCTCTGAAAGCCCTGGGGCCGCTGGAAGGAGAGCTGCCGGCCAGTTCATCAGGTGGGTTTCAGCGTGGACCCATCCGGCATTGAGCAACTCTCTGGCATACTCCCTTCACAAGGGTCTCCGCTCTCCCTGTTCTCCTCCCCCCCTTAGAACGCACTGGCCCACCATACTTTGTTACAGCTGGGGCCTGACCATGCGACTGTTCCCGCCCACTTTCTCCAACCTGCCGCTTGCTGCTTAAAATTTCAAAATGTTCCCAGAGCTTCAAGGTGATGTTCAAACTATGCCTTCTGGCAGTCAAGGCTCCCATCTCCCTTTCCAGTCTTCTCTTGGGAACTCCTTCAGTCGCCACCCAAAATGGGGCATCCCGCCTGCACTCGCCCGATCTGCCCCCGTCTGTCCAAGCCCTGTCCCCTTACACCGGGATGCCCTCTGCTCTGCCCCCGCCTGTCCAAGCCCTGTCCCCTTACACCGGGATGCCCTCTGCTCTGCCCCCGCCTGTCCAAGCCCTGTCCCCTTACACAGGGATGCCCTCTGCTCTGCACTCACGCGTCACGCCTGAATGTCCCACATTAGCTCTTAGCGCTCATCACCATGTACTGTGATTTCCTTCGTGCCAGCTCAGTTGCTCTCACTTGACCATTACCTTCAAGAAAGCGTGAAAAATGCTACATTTCTCTGTGTTCTCACTGTGTGGGGAGCCAGTATTTACAGCAGGCTGAATGTCCCTTTTGATGGCATTCTCCCCTGTCCTGGGCTACATCTGACAGTAGGTGGCGCCAAGGAGGCCATCCGAGCTCAGACCCGATGTTCCAGCCGGAGGTAGGACACCTCCTGAGCCACAGAAAGCCTTGATCTTTTCTATGAAAATAAAGGCAGCCATCCAGGCAAAAGGTGAGACAACTATGCCAAGGTATAAATTATATCAACAGATGCCCGAGGAGCCGAGCCAACACAAACAGTCTCCACTAAGACTCGCTCCAAAGACAGCCAGATAGCACGGTCTCTGAAGTTCAGCTCTGATCAAAGCGGAGGCGATGGCCCACTCCCAGGCTCACTGGGGGACGGGGCAGGTCTGGAGCACCCAGAAGCACCCATGCACCTTTCTGAAACTTCCTCCGGGATTAGGACTCGGCAGGGTGAACCAAGCCCTCAATGTGGTAGGGGACCTCTGCCCCCGCCTCCACTCTAGCATACCAAGGGCAGACCCGCCGAGCACTGGTCACCCATCCTTTCTGGATTTGATTTTGGTTTTTCAAATCAACTAGCAGTGGAGCCAGCAGGGTCTCCCAGGGAAGGGGCACCCAGAAAAACCCTGGCTTGGAGACGAGGCCCTTGGTGGGTGCTGGTCCCTCAGCACGGGGCTCCACCGGCGTGCCTTTCCTAAGCAAGGCGCACCAGCAGCCTGCCCAAGGCTCTTCCTAGGGATTCTCTTTCTCAGACGGGTGCAGACAGCCTCGGCCAAGTGCAGGACGCACTCCATGTGCTGCCCCCTCTCCTGCCCACCCGGCTCATCCGGGTAAGTCAGCTGAGCTGGCAGCATCCGTCCCCAGGAGAGCAAGGAGCACAGGGTGCCAGTCCAGCCAGGGCCAGGGGAGGACGTGACTGTCTCCCTGAGCCCAGGCCTGGACAGAACGGATGTCCGGGCCTGCCTCCTGTTCCTCTGCAGCCCAGCCGCCCGCGTCCCTCCTCCTCTCCAGGCTCCCAGTGAGAGACACGCCTCTAAAGTACCAGGGTTATCCAGGTAAAACTGGCATCTTTTTTTTTTTTAAGATTTTATTTATTTATTTGACAGAGAGAAACACAGCGAGAGAGGAAACACAAGCAGGGGGAGTGAGAGAGGGAGAAGCAGGCTTCCCGCCAAGCAGGGAGCCCCATGTGGGGCTCGATCCTGGGACGCCAGGATCAAGACCTGAGCCAAAGGCAGGCGTTTAACCAACTGAGCCACCCAGGCACCCCAAAACCGGCATTTTTATAAAAGGGCCCAGGAGGTGGGGCGCCTGGGAGGCTCAGTCGGTTAAACGCCTGCCTTTGGCTCAAGTCATGATCCCAGGGTCCTGGGAATGAGCCCACATAGAATCCCCACACTGAGTCCCAGGTCAGGCTCCCTGCTCAGTGGGAAGCCTGCTTCTCTCTCTGCCTCTGCCCCTCCCCCAGCCACGTTCCCGTGTGCTTGCGCTTTATCTCTCTCAAATAAATAAATACAATATTTACAATAAATAAATAAAAAGGCCCGGGAGGGGTGCCTGCTGGGCTCAGTAAGTGGGGCACGACATTCTTGCTCTTGAGTTTGCAAATTCAAGCCCCACATCAGATGTAGAGATGACTTAAAAATAAAATCTTAAAGAAAAAAAACAGTGTCTAGAAAGAGCACAACCTTCCACTAAAAGAAACAAGCCTCTTCCGTAGGGGTTTGTGGGAGGGGGGAAACAGGGGGAGAAATATGTCAATAAAGACTTCCTACCCAGTGGGAGAAGTTCATCTGTTTTGTCCATGTATATATATTTATAGAGTTCAATGTTGAAAACTTTACAGATCAATACTTTTCGCCTCTGACCACCCCTCTCTTCCTGGGTATTTCTCTGTGTCCTGACCTGCTTACCCCCTGTTGCACAAAGATATCCGATGCGATGCCCACCTCCAACTCTGCTGCCCAGCCTGTCGTGCAAGGGGAAGTGAGTGTGTAGCACAGGCCTGGGGCGGCAAGACTGTCCTCGTGCACAGCCCAGGACACGCCCTAGGCCCGCGCACCGAGCGCGGAGGAGGGGCCCCACCACCCATCCCCGCCCTTCCATGCCAACTCGCCATTGGCATGGCCCTGGCCCGAAGTGGCCGCAGAGTCGAGGGCGGGCTGAGAGCACAGCAGGTGCTCAGGCCTGGGAGCTGAGGGTGGGGGGTGAGGAGTAGCGCTGGCGGGCATGCTTCTCACAGTACAGCTCGTCCCCCACCCAGAAGTGCCCGCGCATCTTCAGGTTCAGCCCGCAGTCTGCGCAGGTGTAGCAGCCCGGGTGGCGGTAGCGCCCTTCCTGGATGCGCACGGCGTGGTTCCTGCAGGGGCGGTGGAGAGCGACAGCTGTTAGCCTGGGGGCTTGGGTGGAGGCGGGGCGAGTCTAGTCCCAGCCCAGACCCAGGGAAGATCCCCCAATTTCAAACCCTAACTCCCCAGCCTTCCTTCGGGACTCTCGCTTCCGTAACTCCCCAGCCCCCGCCCCAGAGTCTCTGGGGAAAGAAGAGTCTTTTCCTCTTTACCTAAGGCAGATAAACTCCATCCTGAATTTTCTAGGTTGTTAATGGAGCAGTGGCTCTCAAAGTGGTCCCAGGTACGAGGACCCGCAGCGTGGCGTTCCCAGGGGACAGGCGGGCAAAGCAGAAGCTGTGCAGCCCCGGCGAACACCCCATACCCACTGTCCTGCGTCTGTGCAACAGGCACGGGCAGAACCCCATTCTGCAGGCGGAACACTGAGGCCCGCAGAGGCTAAGGGGGCTGCCTAAAGTGAGCCATGTGACCGGTAGTGCTGCGTGCGTGCAAGACCTTTACGGCAGGGGGTGGGCTTTCAGCAATTGGCCAGAGACTGCATTATAATGCCACCCACTGAGAGGAAGGAACCTACCTCTGGAAAATCCCTTCCCAAAGATGGGGGCCAGGAAGGGGGGCGAGCAACATTTTCCACCAGGAGACACCTCATCTAGAGGTAGATCTCCAGAGGCTTTGAGATTTGGGAGAGAAATCAGAGTCAGTGGTGTTTCTTCCTCCTCTGGGGAGGACGGAAGAAATGAGGAAGAAGGAGATGCAGCAGCGAGGAGGCATGGGAAGAAGCCTGAAAGTAAGCCGCGTCACCCCCTGGCACAGATGCCCTGTGGAACCAGCCCCCCCCCCCCGGGGGCCCTGACCAGTCGCTCTCTGCAGAGCCCTCCTGACCGCACCCCTGCCCTGCCCCCTCCCCCACCACCCTGCCAGGACGTCCCACCCCCTGGGGGGGCGCGTACTCACACAATGCTGGTACCGCACTTCTCACACGTGTGGAGCTTGGGTGGGGTGGCCAGGGCCCTGGAGGGGGGCCGGGAGGACTGGGGGCTCAGCTGACTGGGCAGAAAGGCAGGCGTGCCACCTGGAGGGGTGGGGGCGGACAGGCCCATTAGAGCTCACCCCCCCCCCCACAGCTGGGAGGAGACACCTAGGAGGTGAGCTTACACACGAGGGAACACAGGGGTGAGGCAGGAGGGTGACGGAGGGAGCGGCAATGGCGGCAGCTCCTAGGCTGAGCCAAGCTAAGGCAACCCGTGAACATCTGCGTTTGCCTCCCACAGAGCAGCCGCTGCCTCCCATGATCCAGCCATGATAATATAATTAAAAGGTGGTCGGGGCGCCTGGGTGGCTCAGTTGGTTAAGCAACTGCCTTGGGCTCAGTGATCCTGGAGTCCCCGGATCGAGTCCCACATCAGGCTCCCAGCTCCCTGGGGAGTCTGCTTCTCCCTCTGATCGTATGCCCTCTCTCACCCATAAATAAATAAATAAATCTTTTTAAAAAATCTTTTAAAAAAAGAAGATAGGGGCGCCTGGGTGGCTCAGTTGGTTAAGCGACTGCCTTCGGCTCAGGTCATGATCCCGGAGACCCGGGATCGAGCCCCACATCGGGCTCCCTGCTCGGCGGGAAGCCTGCTTCTCCCTCTCTCACTCCCCCTGCTTGTGTTCCCTCTCTGGCTGTGTTTCTCTCTGTCAAATAAATAAATAAAATATTTTTCAAAAAGGTGGTAATGATAGCAGCAGCAGCACGATGCCTTCAACAGCTTTCAGGGGTTTTACGGGCAGTGCCGCCTGTGAGCCTCGGACAACACTGAGGCGAAGCACTGAGGGTCCTGGGCGTGTGGTCCCCACGGGCCCCCGGACTGCAGGGCTCCAGCAGTGACGTCTCGGGCTGTCTGCACTCCCCCCACCCCACCACCTCTCCCTGGGCCCTGTCCAGGGGCCCCCCAAGGCCGTGGGGTCCTGATGGACAAGATTCGCTCCCTGCCCCCGACCCCAGTGACCACCCCAAGAGCTAACTGTCAGAGCCGAAACCAGCCCCCAGATACTGTCCCGGAGGGTGTCGATCCAGGGCTCCCGACTGTCCCACCCTCTGCCTCCCGGCAGCCGCCGCCCGGCCAGGCCGCCTGTCTCTCCCCTGCACTAGGCCGGCCGGCAACATACACACGGCACCTCGGCGGCTGCACAGGCCTGGCCGCCCCGATAGACACTCCCTCAAGGGCAGACGGTGCCCGCCTGCCCTCAGCCCCCACACCTGGCACACCGCTGGCCCATCAGACAGACACTACAAATGTCTGTGGAAGGGACAACTGAATGGCTGGCGAGAGCCCATGTCTCTCTTCCTCACTCTGGCATCTGCTTGGCACTATTTAACGGGCTCCTTCTGGGTAAGGGCACTCCTCCGCCTGGCACGAGACCCCGCAGCCGGGACTTAACCTCCAAAACCAGGCCCTGCCTCTCTCGGTCCCACACTGAAGCCGCCGCAGCCCCGGGCTCACGGCCACCAACCCTCCCCCGCCCCCAGCCCTCCCTAAGGCTCCAGCTCCGGCCGCCATCTTCAGGCCCTTTGTTAAAGGCTTTTGGCGGGGGGGGGGCGCCTCGGTGGCTCAGTTGGTTGGGCGACTGCCTTCGGCTCAGGGCATGATCCCGGAGATCTGGGATCGAGCCCCACATCGGGCTCCCTGCTCAGCCGGAAGCCTGCTTCTCCCTCTCTCACTCCCCCTGCTTGTGTTCCCTCGCTGGCTGTGTTTCTCTCTGTCAAATAAATAAAATCTTTAATAAAAATAAAAAATATATATAAAATAAATACTTTTTTATTATTTATTAATAAATAAATTTTTTATTAACTTGACAGAGAGCTAGAGAGCACAGGTTGGCAGAGGGAGAGGGAGAAGCAGGGAGCCTGACGCGGGGCTCTATCCAGGACCCCGGGACCACGACCCGAGCCGAAGACAGATGCCCAACCACCTGAGCCCCCCAGGCGCCCTGTTTGGTGGTCTTCATCTTTCTTCAAGGGTCAAGTCAAAGTCATCTTCCTCCATGAAGCCCTCCCTGGAGACCCAGGGGCCCTATCCCCGGCTGTCATCACTCCCTTGACACTTTCCTGACCGCAGCCAGCACCTCTGGGCACAGCTCGAACGCCTAGCAGACTAAAGCTCCCTTAGCGCAGGGCCTCGCCTTGGTGCCTACCCCCCCGCGCTGTATGCTTCGGAATACAAGGTCAGTGTCATGCGGTCAGGGCCCAGGGATGTCCTGCCAGAGCCTGCTTCCCACACTCAGACCCGCAGGGGCTCACCTCTCTCTTCAGCCTCCAGGGCTTCCTGCAGGAGCCTAAAGGAGCTGGACTGCCGGGGAGCGAGCCGCGCCTCACGATTCTCCTGCAGCATTTTGTAGACCTCTGAATCCTCTTCGAGAAGGTGGCTCCCGCCTTCTGAGTCCGCACTGTAGGGACAGGAGGCAGCCAGGAGTGAGGGCCCCTTCCTGGGTACGAGGACCAGCATGGGGGCAGGGAAAGAGAGCCCGGGGAAAGGGTTCTGGGGGCGGTTCAGAGGCGAGCCAACTGGGCTTAAGGCAGCCGGGACCCCCCCCCCACTCCCCACCACCCTCATCCCTCCTCTCTGGAAAGCCCGGCTGTCTCCCGCCCTCCCAGGCCCTCCAGGGCTCCACCCCACCCTCTGGGGTCCACTGCTACCTGAGCCTGAGGCTGGAGGAATGGGGACCCGGGGAAGGCGGCAACACCAGCACGGCCGAGTCGCCAGCGCGGGAGAGGGGGGCCTGTGGGACAGAGAGGCACCGGGGAGGAGTCGGTGGGGGGAGCCTTGGCGGCCACAGCCGTCTGTTCCACAGGCCCGACGCCAGAGGGCTCCCAGCTCTCGCTGACCAGCAGGCCCTCGGCGGGGACCCTTCGCCCCAATGCTGCCCGCCCGGTCCTGGGGACTGCTCCCGCACAGTCCCAGAAGGGGGAGCGGCCCGCCCGACTACGGAAATGTAGTGGTTCTGCAAGGAGATGGGCAAAGAGCAGAACGGCGGAGAGGAAGTACGCAGATCCTTTCGTTGTGAGAAGGAAACTCGAGGGACAGAGTGAAGGGCCCGAGACCCCTCTTAGAGTCAGGGCTGGGGCTGCATGAGGGACCCGTCTCCTCTTCCGAGAGGGCCCAGGTCTCCTGGCTGCGCTGGAGGTCTGGTTCTGCCCTGGGGAGTTGTGGAGGGGGGCAGGACCATTCTAGACCCACCCCCCAGCAGCGCCCCCTCTCTGGGCGCACTGTTCCCTGGGCTCCTCAGCTCGCTGTCTGGAAGCCGCCTTCAACCTCAGTGTTGCCCCGCCTTCTGGCCTGCACCCCCCGCACTCCACTCGCTCGTCCCACCCCATCAGCCCCCCCCCTCCAAGGGGCACCGCCGAGACCACCAGACAGGCCACAGCACGCAGGCCCCGAGGACACAGTTCCCCGGAAATCCCCTCAATTTTAACATTCAAAGTCAGGGACGAAGGACGGGTTCAAATGATAAAACTGCATGACTTTTTCAGCCAAAACCAGAAACTTGAGGGTTCTGAGAAGACAGCCCCAGGGCCTCACTGTCTTCCACCAGTCTACGTGCCTCTTGCTTTTTTTTTTTTTTTTTTTTTTATGGGGGAAACACAGCGAGAGAAGGAACACAAGCAGGGGGAGTGAGAGAGGGAGAAGCAGGGAGCCCGATGGGGGACTCGATCCTGGGTCTCCGGGATCATGACCTGAGCCGAAGGCAGACACTTAACAACTGAGCCCAGTGGGTGCCCCCATTCCTCTTGCTCTTGGGGCCGCGTGGCCCAGTGACAGCGGTAAGATGGTCTCCTGGGCAGCAGGCGCTTCAGAACCATGGCCTATCGCGCCGTCTGAGGCCAGCCTGTGCCCAGCACGGGGACAGTGGCTCGCTGGGAAGGCAAGCCGAAACCCACTCAGACTCTCTTTGCACCCAAGTCCCTGGGCCAGCCGGAGGGAGGGGTGCTGTCTTCACTTCACATCTGTTCACCAAGGCTTGGGCCTACCCAGAGGGGGCAACTTTCAGTTTCCAGAAGGGCCCCATGAAGGCTGGTTGGGGTCTTGGGGCCTGGGACTCAGGGCAGCCCCAGCCGGGCAGCCCAGGAACCAGAAGGAAGGCCGTGGCCACAGCAGCCTGGGCGGGGGCTGGGGGCCCCTTATCCACAGTCACCTCTAGCCCCCTTCCTCCTGGCAGACCACCATGCCCCGGTGCAGTGAGGCCCAGCTCCCTGACTAGGAGCGGCTCTGCCTTTCTCCTCCCTCCCTCCCAGGCAGCGAGGGACACCTGCCTTCACAGAGAGAACCGTTGGTCCCCAAGCCCAGGTAAGCTGCTCACCTGCCCCTCAAGAGCTCATCTGTGGCCAGCACCTCTCACACTGTGTTCTGGTGAACACAGAATAAGTGAGTGACAGGTGCCAAGGAAAATTCTGTAGGTAAGTAAGTTTAGGAAATTAATAAAGTTAAATATATTTCTCATGGGACTTCTTAGAACCTTTAAGGTGCTAAAAGTACACAGTGGCTCCCAAGAAGGTGTGGGACCCTGTGATTCCCACACCATCTGATCACTTATAGACCAGAACGCAAGTTTCATTGGGTTAGGAATTCCTGTTTATCCACCAAAGCACCCCTGAAGCCCAGAAGGGTGCCTGACACAAAGCTTGTTAAAGGGGGACGTCTGGGTGCCTCAGTCAGTTAAGCATCTGCCTGCAGCTCGGGTCATAATCCCAGGGTCTTGGGATCAAGCCCCACAGCGGGCTCCTTGCTCAGTGGGGAGCCTGCTTCTCCCTCTCCCTCAGCTTGCCGCTCTGCCTGCTAGTGCGCTCTCTCTCTCTCTCTCTCTCTCTCTCTCTCTCTCTGACAAATAAATAAATAAATAAAGTCCTTAAAACAAATACCAAAAAAGTCTGTTGAAGAAATGACCACAGTCCTCAGGCCAAAGGAGGGAACTCTGAGCACGGGGACTGACTGTCAGTTCCGGAGAGAGAAAGGGGCTGATCCAAGGTTAGACAGTAGAGGTGGGACTACCCCAGGTCTCCCTGCCACCCGGCCCAGGGCTCCCGTCTACACTACATGGGTGGTCCTCACATCTTCGTATGAGGTCCCCAAGGGCTCCTTAAAACACAGATTGGCGCCCCTGTTCCACACCTCACCCCTGCATCTGATTCACTCAGTCCAGGCTTAGACCTGAGAATGTGCATTTCTAACAGGTTCCAAGGTGCTGCCGTGGGCTTGGGGGCCCCTCCCTGTACCACCATCATCTCCCCTTTTTCCCGAGTTTGGGAACTGCAAGGAAGAAGGCCAAGATGGATGGACCTTCTCCAGCCATGCCCTGGGCCAGCACAGTCCCGCTGGTCCCAGCCCAGAGTTCTCCCCAGAAGCCCCTCCCCACCCCCACCCAGGCCCAGACTCGTCAGGTCCTGCTTATACACGGCTTTCCAATCCCTCTGACTTATCATTTGCTAATCTAAAGCCTACCCGGTCCTACCTCCGACGTCCAGCAAAATTCCTGACAAAGCCTTCTCGGGCCACCCAGCCTACACTCCTCTCTCCCCTCCCAGAATGCCTCCTGCTTTTATAATTAAGACCACACTGTTTAGTTCTTAATTGTTCCCAAACTGCTTTACATGCTTGTCTTATCTCCCCAACTACACTTTAAATTCTTTAAAGACGGGTATCTTATCGAAGGCATCTCTATGCCCCCCTTGCCTGGTAGGCCACTGAGGAGGCCCACAAGGAGTCAAGGCTGAGCCCCTCCCATGCAGCCCCCACAGGTGCCCTCTCCTTCCTGCCCCGACCCCCGGTGTCTAATGCCCTCCCCCAGCCATCTCCAAGGGCTCTGCTTCCTGGACTTCAAAATCACCCGGAGGTAAGTCTCCAGCAGCTGGGCCTCATCCCCTTCACCCCAAAGGCTGGTCATGCACCCCACCCCATTCTGCCCCCAGCAGCTGCGGCCCAGGACTGTTGGCGGCCTCACTCCCTCACTTCTTCACCCCTGCCCTTGGGAGAAATACCCCCAAGACAGGGTACGGGGGGGGGTGGGGGTGGGGGGGCTGTCACTAGTTCGCAGC
>PITA01027350.1:0-10236 GCA_004023965.1 Spilogale gracilis | reverse complement strand
GGAAGGGAGGACGCTAGCAGGAGGGGGCGGCGGCGGCGAGTGGGAGGACGGGAGGTAGAAGGCCACCTGGGACCGGCCAGGCAGGGCTGGGAAACAGCACGTGTGGCCCACCAGCAGACACAGTTTCCTCCTGGCCCGGGAGAGGGGCATGCTTGTCGCTGGGCAATGGAGGCACCAGCTGCCCAAGGGGGACCGGCCATCTGCAGCCCCACGGTGCCGCTGGTAACCAGGCGGGACGGGAGGCTCTCTCCTCCCCGGGGCATCCTCACCTGGCGGCTTCCAGGGCGGCCCCCGGAGGAGAAGCGGTCAGCAGCAGTGGGTCCCGGGGAGAGGGCCAGGCTCTGGAAGCTGAAATGTGGGAAATGGACGGTGTGTGTGCCAGCCGTCCTACCCTGCCTGCCTCAGGGACATGGAGGGTGCCCTCGGGCTCCCCTGAACCCAGCTACTGGGACTGAGGGAAAGGCACGTTCTGGACCCCGTGGCCATCATGCCCACCCGCTGGGCTCACCTGCGGCTGACCACGGCCTCTCCGGGGAGGGCATGCGGGCTGCTGGGGGCGAGGCTAGAGAAGGGGCTGCCCGGCTGGGGGCTGGAGGACACGGGGCTGGAGCAGGAGGGCCGCAGGGGGTACTGGCTGTCCGTGTGTGTCCTCACGGAGCCCTGTGGAGAGAAGGGCCGGGAAGAGGGCACCCATCCCCTGCCGATCCTGCCCCTCGGGGCTCCCCTCACTTTAGGGCGCCGGGGTTCCCAGCAGAAGGCACCATCCTACCTGGAAGCGAGTCGCCAGCACTTCCACAGAGCTGTCCCCATCGGTCTGCCTGGGGGAAGCGGCCCGGGACCTGAGGACGGACGGAGGCGGCTCGCAGGGGCCCAGGAGCCCCGCTCGCCCCACAGGCCACAGAGTGGGCTGTTCCCACAGCAGTCTCAAGACTCACAAATGTTCAAAACATGTGCACATCAGGTTGTCGACTTTCAAAACAAGTTGCCAAGTTCAAAACAACTCTTATCAACAACCACCACCAGCATTTCTCAAAGGAATAGACAGTTTAGCATCAGTATGAAGAACGGACATAATTTCATAAATTCAGTTTCACTAAAAATTCACAGTATCCCATCTTCTCTCTCTCTCTCTCTCTCTCTAAGATTTTTCATTTATTTACTTGAGAAAGAGCAAGAGAGCACAAGCAGAGAGAAGGACAAGGGAAAGGGAGAAGCAGACTCCTCGATGAGTGTGGAGCCCAGACATGGAGCTCCATGTGGGGCTCGATCCCAAGACCCTGGGATCATGACCTCTGCCAAAGTCAGACACTTACCAACTGAGTTACCCAGGCGTCTCTCTCTCTCTTTTTTAAGTAATCTCTATGCCCCACACAGGGCTCAGACCCAAGACAGGGAAATGAAGATATGCCCCACCAACTGAGCCAGGCAGGCACCCCTCTTCTTATTTCTTTTCTTTTCTTTTTTTTTTTTTTTTAGCATCTCATGTAGACTTTGTCATTGGTCAGCATCAGTTTGTAGATCAATTCTGGGGGAGATTGCTGATGTCGTATAAATAATCCTTTATCTTTCACCCAGAGAGTGAAAGTGAGTTCCCTAAAGCCCAGTGATGGCCAGACCAGCTGCCCACTCTCCCCTGCCCAGCCAGGGGCTGTCCCCCACCAGCTTTGCTGCTAATGGCTGGAATACCGTTGATAAGGTCATTCCTGATCCCTTCTGAAGGCTTCTCCTCCATAAAGCACAGGGCAGAGCCTGGGTCCCCAACCCCCTACCCCCACCCCGCCATCCTGCAGGGCCTCCAGAGCCCGAGTATCAAGCAGACCCAGCTCCCCTCCAATTACCCAGGTAGCCAGCAGAAAGAGGTGCCCCCACCTCAGCTCCCCGGGCCCCCCTCAAGACCCTTCCCACTGGAGTCTTGAACTCCGTGACAGGAGGCCATTGGAGGGCTGTGGTAGCTGACGGTGAAGAAGGGCCTGCCGTGTCCCAACCCCACTACACCATTCCTGGGCTTCTGGTCTCGGCCTCCCCAGGGAGGGCTGTGGGGCCAGAGTGAAGGGAGCTGGGGCTGGGGCTCCTGCCGCAGAGCTTCTGGGCGCTCCCGTGCAGGAGACTGGGAGGGTCTCGAAGCAGACCAGAGGCTGGGAGGCCTGCCCTGCCCTGGAGGGACTGGGCTCTCCAAGGGCACCGGGTCCCTCTAAGAGGAACCTGTGGGGAGAGGTGGCATCCCCAGCTCCCTGCCCCTCCGCCACCCCACTCTGCAGTCCCTTGTAGATTTTGGTTCCCGTCCCAGATGCCATGAGGTACTCTCCACCCTCCCCCTGGGGTCTCACTCCTGCGAACACTCAGCAGCCTGAGCGGCAGGAGGGAGCCCCTCAAGGGGAGGGGCCCTGAGAGCACCATGAGAACCAGCTTCTGCGGTGCTGCGGGGCAGTGGGGGCGGCCCGGGCACGGGGCCAGGGCCCAGAGAGAGCCCAGGGAGGGGAGGGGATGGCACAAAGGCAGGAGGGTGCCTGACTCAGGTTCGAGGCCTGCCCAGAGGGTTAGCCTGGCTGGGGGATCTCCCAGCATTCTTGCCCCGTGACTCACCACTCAGAAACCCCACCTCGGGGAGTCACCTGTCGCTCCCCACCCCGCGCCAAGCCAGGCTTCCTGGCTGAAAACCCGCGCCTGGGAACCCGCCTGCCCCTGCACAGCCCGGACAGGCAATGGGGAGGGATGGAGGGAATTCTCTGCCGAGTGAGCCCCCAAACTCCTCCAGCCACCCCCCAGGACCTGAACGAAGGCAGTCCTCTCCTGGAGGCAGGGGCCCTGGAGACCCAGCCTGAGGCACCCCTTCCCCCTCTTCAGCCCACTTCATGCCCACACCCTCCACCCTGCACACTTGGGAACCAGTCAGACCCGGGCATCCAGGTGGTTGATGCCAGCTGGCCCTGCCCATGGCTGTTCGCCCAGCCTGGCGCGGGGACGCCCCTCGGCCCACCTGGCTACAGCTCCTGAGCCTGGACCTTCTCAAAGATGAGCCCAAAGGGCCCAGGAAGGCTAGGTTGGGGCTGAGAGGGCATGTGAGGGTAGCCACCGTGCAGCAGGCTGGTGGAGGGAGAAGAATGCTGGCGGTCCAGCAGAGGTGGGGGGCCTACCGGTCTAGCTGCAGCCGCAGGGGTGAGGGGCTCTGCCGGATCTTGCTCTGGGCCTCGGCGTGGAGCATATGCTCAGCACTCTCCCCATTGATGGCCAGGATGATGTCGCCAGGCCGGAGGTCAGCAGCCTCAGCCTTGCCCCTCTCAGTTACCTGTAGGGGGTAAGGAACAGCGGTCTGAGCCAGCCCTGCTCAGACAGCGAGCACATTCCTGTAGGCATGGAGGAGAGGAGATTTCTCTCTGCCCTGCCCAAGAAACACAAAAGCGGGTTTGAAGCAGGCTGGCCGGTGTCCCCCTTGGTCTCCCTGCCCAGCAGTGTCTCCCCAGCTAATCAGCTAACCCCTCCCCAAGCTATAGTAGGACCACCCCCCTCACTCCAACACTGGTTTTCAGGATTTCAGGGGCTGTGCTTGGAAATACTTGTGGATAGCGAGCCCTGCCCGTGCAAACAGAGCATGCAGGTGGCTGTGGGAACGCTCCCGGCGGGCCAGGTCAAGAGGACCCTGCTGAGGACTTGGGGTTCCTGTTTTAGTAACCTCCCCAGGTGGCTGCCAGCACGTACAGGGCTGATGACCAAGGAGAAAGAGCAGGCCCTCTGCCTGACCCAGCTCCCTGTCACTCCCTAGAAGACTGTTCCTGGAATGGTCACCACATCCCCAGGAGCACAGCGGCCCAGGCCTCCCCAGGCTAGCACTCTCAGGAGTAGGCCCTCTGACTCCAGGATGAAAGAAAGAAAGGTCCCTGCCAGGCAGACAGGGCAGATCCTTAGCTCCTGGAGCTAGCCCTTACCTTGGTCACCATGATGGGCGTGTGGAAATCCCTGCCCCCCGTGATCCGGAAGCCCCAGGGCCCTGGCCCCGCCACATCCACCGTCAAGGCCATATCTGAGGAAGGAGGGCCCGAGACCCTGTGGGTGGGAGGAGAAGCAAAAGAGAGGGGCAGCCAGTTAGGGGATGGAGGGGGGCGCGGGGAGGCTAGAGGAAGTGCCTAACTGCCGCCTTCACCCCTTGGTTTCACTTCCCCCACCCTGGGAAGCCATGACTCCGAGTTCCCCGGGCACTGCCGCTGCCTTCAGCCCCACGGCTCCCAAAAGGCGGGCTGTCCGGGTGCCTCCCGGGGCTTTGCTGCACAGAGACCAAGTGGGCAGGGGCTGGCAGGTGGCAGGAGATGTCGCCGTTTCCTGCCTCTCCCCTCCTCCACCAGCAAGGCTAAGTCCCATCAGTGCTTGCTTCCTGTCCCCAAAACTGACTGCACAAGGTACTTCCTCTGCACTCTGGGGGAGGGCAGCACTCTGGGAACAGGAGTCTAGCAAGCAAGGGGGTCAGGCCACCGCGGGCTGGGTGGGGACTGGCCCAGGGTCTTCAGAGGGGTCTCCCGGCTGCCTGCCTGGGGCCCGGCAATGTGGTCCAGGTAGGCAAGCCTACGCTCCCCACCTCCCCCAGGGGCCTGCTGCCCTCCGAACAGCCCCGGCCAGAAGGACAGGCTCATGCGCCAAGCTGGGCACACCCACCCCTGGCAAAGCCAAGCAGGGCGAGCACACTGATGCTGCTTGCTGGTGGGGCCGCAGGCCTCCCATCCGCTGCCCGCTCCGCTGGGCAAGGGAGTGTCCCTGCAGACCCAGCCCTGGTAGGATTTCCTGAGCCTCTAGTTACACAGCCAGGAGCCAACCCGGGGCAGGAAGCTGTAATGCCAGCCCTGGGCAACCACCTGCCCAGCACCCACCCTGGGGCTGCCCCTGGGGACGCCCAGAGACTGCAGTGCTGTCTGAATCTCTCAAGGGCACTAGGGCGACTTCCCGTGTTTAAGAGCCTGGGGAGGGCGCCTGGGCGGCTCAGTGGGTTAATGCCTCTGCCTTCAGCTCAGTTCATGATCTCAGGGTCATGGGATCGAGGCGGCATGGGGCTCTCTGCTTCCTCTGCTCTCTCTGCCTGCCTCTCTGCCTCCTTGTGATCCCCCCATCAAGTAAATAAATAAAATATTTTTAAAAATAAAAATAAAAAAATAAGAGCCTGGGGAGAGGGCACCCAAAGAAGCAAGAAGGGCTCTTGCTCCCTCCCCAGTCCTTGGCTTGTCTTTTGCCCAGGCCTAGCCCCTGTCCCTGCCCCAGGTCCCCAGGTCCCCCGGCCGGCGCTGGCGTGTCAGAGAGGCTTTCGGTTCTCAGACCTTTGAGCCGGCCGGTGGACTCCGCGCCCCGGGCCGCGCGTAGATGCCCAGCCCGTCCGCCCGGCTCTCCCAGTTCTGGCGCCTTCTACGCTCCGAGGCCAAAGTACCCGCGGGCCGGGCGCTGGAGGAGGAGCGCCCGGGATTCGGAAAGCCCAGCACGCGGGGGGTACCGGCCTCCGGGCAAGGCTGCAAGAAGAGGGGCTGCAGGCGGAGGAAGGGGCGCGGGCGCGCAGAGGTGCGGGGACCCCGGAGCCGGGAAGGTGCCGGCCGTGCGGGCGCTGAGCAGGTGGGCGCGCTCCCCCGGCTCCCGCTCACCCCGGCTCCCGCTCACCCCGGCTGCCGCTCCCCCTGGACCCCCGGCTCCCGCTCACCCCGGCTCCCCCGGCTCCCGCTCCCCCCGGCTCCCGCTCAGCCCGGCTGCCGCTCACCCCGGCTGCCGCTCCCCCTGGACCCCCGGCTCCCGCTCACCCCGGCTCCCCCGGCTCCCGCTCACCCCGGCCCCCCCCGGCTCCCGCACCCCCGGACCCCCGGCTCCCGCTCACCCCGGCTCCCGCTCCCCCGGCTCCCGCTCACCCCGGCTCCCGCTCCCCCGGCTCCCGCTCACCCGTCGGGCTGGGCGGCCAGACCCGGGAGGCAAGGGAAGGGAAGGAGGGTGAGGAGACGCCACCGCTGCCGCCTCCGCCGCTACCGCCGTCTGCCCGACTCAGGGGAGAGCCCGCCCGGGGCTCCAGGACCTGCCTCCGCCCATGTGATCCCGGGGCCGCCCCTGCCGCCGCCTCCTCCGCGCAGCCCAGCCCCGGAGCTGCCACCTGGCCTGCGCCCTGCTGGGGTGCGCGGGGGGTTCTCTCCCTAAAGGCCCCCGAGGTGCCCTCTCCTCCCGACTGCTCCGGGAGGGCCGGGGTGGCGTTCCGGTGCCGGGTCGCGAGCCCCACCGCGCGAGCCGCCGAGGCCAGCGCCCCCCGAAGCTCTCCCAGGCCGGCCGCGCCCACTCGCCTTCGCGGGGGACCTCGAGCACCCCCTCAGCCCGGGCGGGGGCAGGCCGCCTGGTCTGTCTGCGGTCCGCCCGCTCCTCCGCCCACTCCCGGCTCGGACTCCGACGCCCGCGCGGTTGCGACCGGGACAGCCTCAGATCCCGAGCCCGGGCCGCCCCCCGCGCCCTCCTCCGCTCTCCGGGCACCGGCGGCGGGCTGCTCAGCCCCGGCGGCACATGCCCCGCAAGCCTGCTCCGCTCCCGGCGACGACCTTCGAGGCCCAGGAGCTGGAGGGAATCCTGGCTGGCGGTCGCCGGGCACTGTTCTGGGCTGATGGTTCTCCATTCCTCCCGGCCCTCCCCTCACCCTGCCGGCTACCCTGCCTGGGGTGGGCCAGCCCCAACCATGGCCGCTGGCCCTGGCGGCCCACGGGGAACCCAGGCTCTAGGGCTAGGGAGCGGGCAGCCAAGGAAGGCCCCCCCGAGCCAGCTCAGAACCCTCTGGCAAATGGTTCCCCAGAACCATACCTGGCAACGCTCAACCCCCAGGCCTCAGGGCCCCCCTGGAGAGCTGGCTCCCGCATCTCCCACTGGTCTCCACTTTGCCTTCTCTCTGTCATGCTGGTCTGTTTTCAGGGAAGCACACCTGTGGGCACAGCTGTAACTTGCCCGCCTGGGGTATGAGTCATTCCCTCCAAGAGCCCTCGCAAGCAGTGCCCTCAGCACTCTCCCCGCCTGCCCATGCCCTCAGTCTCATCCTCCCTGTACTGACAGGCAGATGGCAGCTGACCTCCCCTGTTCCCGCCCTGCCATGGCCTCTGTCCTCAGTGTGTGTAAGCCACTCTCCCACCACCCAGTTCTGGGCCTCCTGGGGGGGTGCCCACATCGGCGGACACAGGTGCTCTACTGCCCCAACTAGACCAAAAGCCTTTGAGGGAGCAGGAAACCACAGGGCAGGCAAGCACCGCCCTGGAGTCACCAGACCCCGCCTCAAATGCCAGATCTGGGGGCGCCTGGGGGGCTCAGTTGGTTAAGCTGCTGCCTTTGGCTCGGGTCGTGATCCTGGAGACCCGGGACCGAGCCCCACTTTGGGCTCCCAGCCCCGTGGGGGAGTGCTTCTCTCTCTGACTTTCTCTTCTCTCACGCTCTCTCTCACTCTCAAATAAATAAATCTTTTTTTTTAAATGCTCTTGCTTGTCTCAGTTTCTTTTCTTTTTTTTTTTTTTAAGATTTTATTCATTTGACAGGGAAACACAGCCAGAGAGGGTACACAAGCAGGGGGAGTGAGAGAGGGAGAAGCAGGCTCCCCACCGAGCAGGGAGCCTGATGGGGGGCTCGATCCCGGGTCTCCGGGATCACGACCTGAGCCGAAGGCAGTCACCCAACCAACTGAGCCACCCAGGCGCCCCATAAATAAAATCTTTTTTAAAAAATGCCAGATCTGCCTCTTACAGTGAGTGTGACCTTGGGTCATTTCCTCACTTGCCCCAGGGGTAAAATGATGATGGCGCCTACCTTAGCCTTCTGCAAGCAGGCGTCCTCCAGTGTAAAGCTGCTGGCTGCTTGCAGCCTCCTCCTAGGGCGACAGGGGCGGGGGGTGGGGGGGGTGGCCATTAGTTCACTGCTCCATTCCCAGAGCCTAGCACAGTGCCTGGCACACAGTAGGCATTCCATAAATGTCAAATGAATATTGTTTGAACGACTGAATAGATTAATTTCCCTTCTTTCACCCCAATTTGTGGCAGGGCCTCTGGTTCACATCTCTGTGCTCCTAAATCTTCCCTAGTTCCTAGCATATGCAGGTTAATTTGCAGGATTTCTGCTCTGTGGGTTGTGCATTCACAAGACTCACGACCAAGACAAAATCGACTGCCCCAAGAGCAAGAACCTGTGGGTCAGAAGGGTCAGCTCTAAGCAACCCCTCGGCCCTGGGCAAGTCCCTCAGCTCACATCTCTAATGGGAGGAGCACCCCAGTGCCTGCCCTGCTTTCTGCCTCTGACCCCACAGATTCTCCCCTCCCCCTGCCCCTCAGGCCTGTGAGCCTCCCCTCCCCTCCTGCTTCCTGACCAGGTCAAGGCCCAGGAGCTTTCGCAGCCATGGTGCAGGCGGGGCTGGCAGGGCAGCAGCCCAGGGCGTGGGGCTGGTTTGCTGCAGAGGTTTCGGGGCCCCATCAGAGAGGGTGTGGGTTCGGTTTCTGTCCCAGGGGAAGGGAGTCTCAATCAACTCTGGTATCTTTTCTGAGGGCATCAGGGAATGCGAAGCTGGGACAGGCCAGTGGGTTCCTGAAGAATGGTCGTTTCCACGAGATGGGCCAGACCTGCCAGCTTACAAGCAGGCCGAGGTGAGGCCTGGGGTGGATGGAGCGGACGGAATGCACATAGGTCTTATTTTTTTTTTTAATATTTTATTTATTTGACAGAAAGAGATCACAAGTAGGCAGAGAGGCAGGCAGAGAGAGAGGAGGAAGCAGGCTCCCTGCTGAGCAGAGAGCCCGATGCGGGCCTCAATCCCAGGACCCTGAGATCATGACCTGAGCCGAAGGCAGAGGCTTAACCCGCTGAGCCACCCAGGCACCCAGGTCTTGTTCTTCTAGCTGCTGTTTAACCCCACTGGGGCCCAGGCCACACCCAGGCTCAAGAAAACTGCTCGGACCAGGCTGTGGCCCTGTCATTTGCAGGCAGGAGGAGGACGTACCCCACCTCTTCCCGCCCACCTGGGGTGGGGGTGCCCTAAGTGACAGGCCTAGCAGACAGGACTGCCGGGAAGAACATAAAAGGGGCCCACCCCAGGGAAGTCCTTGGCCTCAGCATGACCTTCCTTGTCCAGGACAAGGGCCTTCTGGGCGTTTGCTCTGCTTTCAGCAGAGAGGTGGCAAAAGTCATTGGACCTGACTTCACATTTTAGAACGATGTGACCCAGACACCTTGACTTCTCAGCTTCAGTGTCTCCCGTAAAAGGAAACCCTAGTGGTCCCTGGGACACCCCGTCAGATAACACACGGGCCCGCCTCATGCCCCACTCAATTGCCAGCAGCTGCCACGGAATGGAGTTTTCTTTCTTGGCAGAGCAGCCAGGCCCGGACTGTGGCCCCGACGTCGCCCTGCAGGGCCCGCCAAGCCGCAGGACTCGGAAACCCTGGGCGAGAAGAGTGGCTTTGGCTACGCTGTGCCCCACCCCTCCCAGCCTCCCGCAGTCCATGGCTCGAAAACCTAAGCCCAAAGAAAGCAAACAAACACAAGAGAGCTTCGGTGTGGAAATGGAGCACACAGAAGGAAAACATTAGGAGCAGAACAGCTAGAAATGTCATCTCGTCCAGCAACCCCATGGCGGCTCCGGAATCCAAACAGCCTGAGCACAAGGCCGCATTCAGCTCCCATCTCTGGCTTCTCCCCGCGTCGGGCTTGCCCTGGGCCCTGTGACACTGGCTCTCTTGGCGCTGCTTGTCAGACAGCCGCCTGACCCTGGAGGCTGCCCCGCTCTGCCTGGGACCGGGGGCTGAGATCTTCAGACAATGGCGGTGCTTTTCCACCCTCTTCTTTCCCAGCCTCACATCCCACCGGGTTGCCAGCACAAGCAGGAGCACCTTCTCCTGCCTGGAAGGAAAAGGATGGGCAAGGTCCCTGGTACCCGATTTATTTTACATTCTCTTCCAGAGGGGACTTGAGGCTTGGAGGAGCTGGGGAGGCAGGAGGGCTACACGCTTCCATCTCCCGGGAGAACACCTGGCGTAGCCAGTCCTCTGGGGCCCAGCCCTTCTGGGCCTTACAGTAGCTCGATGACACACACAGCCCAGGGCTGGGCAGCCTTGGGGACGAGGGGCCTTTGAACAACACCGCTTGCCAGGCCTCGGGCACTCAGGAGGGGCTGTGTCCCTCTCCCACCTCACTCCCAAACCCAGCTGAAGCAGGAAGGCAGAGGGGGCAGTGGGTAAGCTGGAGTGAAAGGGGACGGATCCACTCCAGGCAGAG
>PITA01027349.1:0-20960 GCA_004023965.1 Spilogale gracilis | reverse complement strand
GTCCCTTAAAATCTTAAAATCTTAAACAAAAGTTTTGTGTAAAAATTAAAAAGAGAGAGTATGTCTCTTTTTGGTCTGAATAATTTTTATTTTATTAATATACTGTAAATGTTACTTTTTTCCCACTTCGTCACTGGATAATGTGTCATGGTCAAATATTTATAGAATAAATAGCAGTATAGTTTGCAGATGTTAATTCTATATTATTCTTACTGATGTTAGAAGAAAAGCAGAGAGATATTTTATGATTTGGTGGGATAGGGAAGACCAGGGGACAAAGATCTGAGAGTGGGTCACAGTATGTGGTAAGTTCATTAGGGTGCCGTGTCATCTCAAAGTCAGTGTGAAAGGACAGGGAGCCTTGGTGTGGGGTATAGGAATACATCTTCAAAATAACTGTCTTTTTCAAAGTTTCCTGGATGCTAACATGATAATTGTGTTGTCAGTAAATAATCTCAGACCGCATGCCAGTGAATCTGGGAATTCTCACATGTGGGTGGGAATGAAAGGACAGGAATTCTAGTTCCCCTGTATTCCTTTTGTGACTGAAGTTACGTCGGGCACTGAGGTTGGTTGCTTCATATGGTCTTTTTCAGTTATTGGTGTACGCTCCTTGGAGGACTTCATTTCTTATAGGAATAGTTCCTAGGTTGAAGTTGCTGCATTTTTTCAATAACAAAAATGTGATAAGGAAGAAATGGGAACCCACGTAGGCCTTCGTTTTAAGTGCTCCGGGTTCCGTAGAGGTCGTGACATGCGCGGGTGGGAGCAAACACTGGCATTACGGTTGTTCCCTTTACAGGAAGTACTGGTCGTCACCTTAATTCATTTTTATTCCCATCAACAGAGTTAAGTTGTGCGTTATCTTTCATACAGCTATCTTACAAAATATGACTTATTTTATATAGATGCTGGAATTCTATGGGGATCAAGACAGAGCCCGAGAGGTACTCACCAATTATGCCTATGATGAGAAGTTCCCATCAAATCCAAATGCTCATATCTACTTATATAACTTTCTAAAGAGAGAAAAGGCACCAAGAGAGAAACTGATAAATGTGCTTAAGGTATAAAACGTTTATTTCAATGTTTGAACAGGGTTGGGGCCTACTTTAAAATATCCTTAGTGGCGCCCGGCTGACTCAGTTGGTAGAGCACGCAACTCTTCATCTCGGGTTGTGAATTCAAGCCCCATGGTGGGGGTAGAGATGATTTAAAAAAGGAAAAAAAGTAAAATGTGAAACATCCTTCGGTCACGCTTCAGATTCTAGCACTCAGCAAATGACTGTGTGTGCCGTGGGGTGGACAGAATGAGACTTCAGGCCCTGGCTGACCCTCCACTGCCACCCCCCACTACCCTGCCCAAGTTAGGCTGAGGGCAGAGGAGCAATATTTTGGAAAGCCTTTGTCACCCTTGTGGGAAAATATGCTTTGATATTTTTTGAAAATCAGCTTTATTGAAATTTAATTTACAATTTTTAAAAGATATTTACTTATTTATTTAGAGAAGGAGAGAGACGGTGAGGGGAGAGAGAATCTCTCCCTGTGTGGAGCCTAATGTGGGGCTTGATCTCACAACCCTGAGATCATGACCTCAGCTAAAATCATGCATCAGATGCTGAAACAACAGGACTCTGAGAAAAATTCTTATCTATCAGTCTTCTTTTATTTATTTGTTTCTTTGGGTGTTTTTTGGTGTGTGTGTGTGTTTTTTAAGATTTTATTTATTTATTTGACAGAGAGCGCAGGCAAGGGGAGCGACAGGGAGAGGAAGAAGCAGGCTCCCGCTGAGCCGAGAGTCCAATGCAGGGCTCAATCCCAGGATTTGGGATCATGGCCTGAGGCAGACACTTAAGGGACTGAGCCACCCATGTGCCCCCACTCTTCTTTTAAAAAGTACATTAGCTAGGACACCTGGCTGGCTCAGTTGGTGGAGTGTGTGACTCTGGATCTTGGGTTTGTGAATTCGAGCCCACACTGGGTGTAGAGATTACTTAAAAGTAAAGAAATACCTTTGTAATATATATAAATTACAAGATAATTTTTTTCTTCCAGATTTTGTATCAGATTGTACCATCTCATAAACTGATGTTAGAATTCCATAGGTTACTGAGAAAATCAGGTAACTAGTTTTTGTTTTGTATCTCTTTGTGCAGATAAGGTCTAGACTAGCAAACTATGGCCCATGGGCCAAATCCACCCATCACCTCTGTTTGTAAATCAGATTCTCTTGGGAGCATTTTTGTGCTGTCTGTGGCTTTTGCACTACAACAGTTGTTGTAGTTGTGCGATTGTGTAGTTGTGACAAAGACCATATGGCTCACAAAACTTCAATATTTACTGTTTGTCCCTTTATAGGAAAGGTTTGTGGACTTCTGCTGTAGAATATTAGGTAACAGCCCAAGAGAAATTTCTTCAGTTTATATAATTCACCCCATTTTAATCTCTACTGCATTTCAGCTTGTATAGAAAAGAACATACTTCTAAGTCAGCTTAAGCCCAGTAGGTACTGGGGCTACTTCAGTCCCTCACCTGTTAGAAGAGAGGGCAGGTTCTTTAAATAGTGTCGTCCCTCAGTAGAATGTAGCCCATTTAGAAATCAGACCCACTACTCTGACTTCATTAGCCAGGACTAAGTTACTGAATTTTTCAGATTGATCACAGGAGAGTATGAGCATAATGAATTATTTTAAACTGCTAATAAAACTAGAAGGCTTACAACTCAGTAGTATTTTATCAACCAAATACATATTTTTAGCCTTGTGCACTTCAATACGTTGTGTAAATTCTAACTGTTGTGCCCACTGCAGAAAAAGAAGACCACCGTAAACTGGGGCTGGAAGTCTTATTTGGAGTCCTAGATTTTGCTGGATGCACTAAAAATATAACTGCTTGGAAATACTTGGCAAAATACCTGAGACAGACTTTAATGGGGTGAGTAAAAGACACAGTGTTTATTACTGGAGCAGCATCAATAAAATTTCCCAGTATTTTAGCCGATATCTTTCTCTGTTTAAATAAGATTCTTTGCTTCTACTTTTGGATTTCTTGAACTGTGTCTTCAGCTGTTCTGAGTACATCAGAAGCAAGAAAATACAATCCCAGGTAAAACACACAAAAATTCTATTAAGATTTTTCATGCTGTCAAAATAAGTACTGTACCTTACCACTGTAGTATTAGGGAAGATGCATGTTTTCAAGTCGGAAATGATGGCAAAAAAAAGATTCTTTGTAAAGCTCTTGGTGATCTTTGTGTCATCATCTTGCAGGATCTCATAGGAAGCAGCTTTTCTCCCACGTGTGTTTCTGTCATTTTCAGTGGGGCTTTGAGGCCCTCGTAAGATCATCGTAGGTTATATTCCTTCAGCAAATATTTGTTAAGTCCATTGTGAGCTGGATATCTGAAAATATACCTGTGATCATGATATCATTAGTGTCATATTTTGAGTGAAAGCAAGCATGGCCCTGGTCATTTTTACTTTGTGAGAGGAAGGGGTAAACTTTGTGACAGCATTAAGTTTTATTTATTTATCATAATCCATCTTAATTGGTTAGAAGCTTTCATCATCGATGGGAACGTGTGTCAGGCTTCAGATCTGACTTGCGCGATGGAAGAGGGCTGATTATAAAGTGTTTTGGGTATGATAGCTGTAGCCCAGCTAACCGCAAGATTTGTGAAGGCAGAGTAATGTACTATTCTGTTTTTTAAACCTCTAGAAGTCCTGCCACAGGGCACACATGGGTGCTAATAAGTATTTGCTCAATTATTGATGAACACTTAGCATCGTCTGGGCTCAACTGTCAAACCTGTGTGTTCACATATTTGTATAATAATGGCATCTTAATTTGAGTAGTAATTTGTAGCATATAAAGTAAGGTTTTTATAGTAATTTTCAAGCAATAATCATCATAGCTAACATTTCTTGAAGATTTACTGAGTACCAGACAGCATGCAAAGAGCTTTATATGAAACTGTTATACTCCTGGGCCAGTGTAGTAACAGTGCTCTCAGATGGGGACCATTAATAGCTTCACAGAAATTGAGGCGCAGACAGGGTAAGCAACTTTCCCAGGATCACATAGATAGTAAGTGGAAACTGAGATTCAAATCCAGGGTTCTGAGTTCAGGGTGTGTGCCATTAGTCACTGTGTGTACCGAACTGGCTGTTTAATTAAATGGAAAGCAGAAATCAGAACTAAAAAGGATTTGCTTTCATGCATGTGCTATACACGGATGGCCACACTCAGAAATTACTTTGAGACTTTTTTTTTCCTTGGACTGGGAAAATAACTGTTTTCTTTGGGGATGTGGGCAGATGTCCAATCTCAGAATTTCTGGAATTGCTTCTTGGTGCCAGTGGCCTTCGTGACTTGGAGCACATTGAACCACACAGTCTTGCTCAAGGGCTAGCACTTGCCCACTGTGACCATATCACCAATCTGGGCATCCCTGATGTGGGGGGACAGGTACACGGACATGTTTTTGTGGCGTTTCTTGAAGAAGTTGTGCTTTGGATGGGTGGAGGTAGTCTGCTCAGCAGATGACCGTGGTCTTGTGCATCTTCATCCTGGTCAGTCGCCACACCAACCAGAATCTGCCCACAGATGGAGGCATTACCAGTAAAGGGGCATTTCTTGTCAGTATAAGTGCTCTTACTGGTCTCTTTGGGCATCTTGAAGTCCAGACTGATGTTTTTATAGTATCACAGGCACTTCTCCTGCCCGTTCCTCCAAGCAGGACCCCTTTCTCATTCTGAGAGGTGGTTGGCTGCTTTGGTAGGCAGGCTCAGTCTGAATGTCCACCATCTTCCCAGCTGCCCAATAGAAGGGCTCCACAGACCTGTCTTGTGTTCAGATTCTGCCAGCATAGGTCCACCTCCATCACTGACCTTTTGCCTTTTGACATTTTTCTTATCTAGGAATCACCTTGCCTGGGTTCAAGAAGAGTGGAACGCCAGGAAAAGCTGGTGGCCAAGCTTTCACTTCAGCTCCTTTTGGGCAAAAAACAACTGGAAAGAGAATAAAGCATTGGCTTGTGAGAAAGCTTTGGTAGCTGGAATATTGTTAGGAAAAGGTACGAAGTTTTGTTTCCTTCTTATCTAGACATAGCTTTTGGATGATTTTGAAATTACAAAGTGTGACCGTTCATTCATGCCATAAAGCTGCTGGGTACTGTGCCCAAGTACGTTCGAGGCTGGGGAAATAAATCGTGAATGGGAAAATGAATGTCGAGTTGGGGCCGGGTGATACCTGCTTGTTGCAACGGCCCATGGACTAGAAGCAGTGATTTCATCTTGTTGATTGTGGTTGTTGGTTTTTATGCTGTAACTTGAATGTCTTTAGGGGCCAGTTAACATAGACGATGCAGACTGTTCTCACAGCAACTGTCATTGTCTACCTTACAGTATTAGGAAGAGAAAAAGATAGTCTTTCCTGACCTAATTGTCATATAATTGCTATTGTATTTAGAGGTCTGGTCCTATAAGCGTGAGACATTTCTACCTGTAAAAAAAGTATGCCTCCTATTATTTATTTAAAAATCCTCTTAAAAGAAAGGGAAATTGATCTTGTCTCTGTGGACTGTCTTGGCTGTGAAAACTTACTGCTTTGTACCGCTGCCCTGGAGGACGGAGCTGGGGCCACTGCTGGGGCCACCGCTGGATTTGTCGAGAGATGAAGCGAATGCCTCTGTGTCTATGAGTAAACATCTGTTGCTAGAGAATTCAGAATATCCTAAAGAGCATCTTCAGCTTGGTTTTAGATATGGCTGATGCTGTTTTGGAGTTAGTATTCTCAGTGTTTCAGATGGTTACTAAGGTTAACAAAATGCCCGTTTCTCAGAGGAAAGGGACAGATAAATATGAAAGCAATCGTAAGATTTCTCAACACGCCAAGGGAGCAGAAATGTGATTCAGACTGTGATTTTCTACTTCCTTATGAGCATAGAGGTGTCTAGTAGATACCTAAAGATGTCTGTGTTTGAGCAGGATCTGAAAACCTGGGCCCATTTTCCAGTTCTGTCGCCTTTTCCTATCACTTAGGTCAAACCGTTAACCTCTGGGAGCCTTTTCTGTGAGTGGGCTTTGTTAACACCTGTCCGTGTTGCTTACATCACATCAAAGTGCTCTATAAATTCGGAAGTACTCGATGAATATCAGGCATAATCATGCCTGAAGAGGGGTCCATCTCTTCTTTCAGGCCTTAGTGTTGGGGTGCAGTCAGTCTGGTCAGGTGTTGAGTGGATTTGGTCTGTGCTCTGGTTACCCTCAGTGTATCGCAGAGTTCAGATTCTGGTCACGGTCGGCCTTTGCTTCATGCTTGGAGTAGGGTATGGTAGCTGCCCTTCCTCCCGCGCTCTGCTAAGGCAGGCCAGGCCTCTTCCCCTCAGCTCCGCGTCTGGTGGCTCGTGAGGACGTAGGAGTTTGTAGTTTAGTTGGCTTTTTCTCTGTGTTAGGGTGGGAGCAAAATTTTTTCCATCTTTCCGTATTCTAGATAGAAGCAGTGGTCTGTGTACAAAGTATTTCATTTTTGCTAAAGTGGTCGGTGTGCTTAGAAATACAGGTTATTGTATTAACTCCACCGATAAGTAATTCTGGCATCCTGTTTGCAGGAATAATAAAATGGTTACTCTAGGTACAGTGTATGTCCTAGCAGTTTCCCAGGGATGATGGATGGATTAGATTCATGCAGAGACTATGATGAAATTAGTTTTTCTTAGGTAATTTATGGTCTCCTTCATTTATCAAATATTAAAAAAAAAAATCTCTTGTGATGTCCAGTTTACATTTTTTCTAACAGAAATTTGATTCATGTCTGAAATAGTTAACCAGTGATCTGCTTAGCCTTGTAAGACTATGAAAAGCAGATAGAAGAATGTCTCGTGCGCACGAGGCGCCTTTCTCAGAGCTGCGTAGGTCCCCCCGCTGCTCGCTGGGTAACCAGCTGAGTTCTCATCTCTTCTGACCCGTGAGTTTATTCCAATTCTTCACCTCAGGGTTTTCTTACAGAGAACTTTCTTTTTGTTACAGATGCCTCTTGGGCTGTTGTACAAGCTAACCTTGAAAGGGAAGTTGTGGTAATTTGCTTTTGGTGAAGGTGTATTTCATATATGAATATGTGTATTATGCGCACCTCGCCTTAACTAGGGCTTGGGAGGCAGGGTGGAGAGCCAGTTGAAGTATGTGCTCTAATTATGACGGATCAAAAACATTTCCTGTGTCGGAAGCATACATTTCATCAGCGACAGCAATGAGAATGTGCTCACACTGGTATACATCATACACATACCCCCATTTTCATCATCACTACTATGCCAGAGCTGAAGCAAAATTTTAAAAATGTAGACATATACTTGAAGAATTGGTAAGTATTAAACCTCTTTGTTTATTTTGTTTTTTTAGGTTGCAGGTATTTTCGGTTTATTTCCAAACAAGATGATCAAGTCTTAAGGAAAAAAATTAAGCAGATAAAGAAGTCAGTGAAAAAACACAGTATTGTAAATCCAGGACTCTGATATGGAATATTAATTATCCAGATGAGTGGCTACAGAATAGTAGCTCGGTGGGTAATTGTTGAATGTATTATTTATTTGGTGTTTCTAGGAGGTAGTTTATATGGCTGCAAAAAAGTGATTTTTATATTTTTCTATATCTTCTCTTACTATAACTATAGCCAAAGAAACAGTCTCGCTGCCTTTGTTCTTTGTAAATACATATTTTTCCTGTTTTGTACTGTGAAATATAATATTTATTATGGAATAACCTCCATGTAAGAAATGCATTTGTTTAATGTATAGAGAGTACAGCTGTATGGAAGTTATTGCCATTTGCAGGTAATTTGCTTCTGTTATATAATAAAACATAATTTTAGTATTGTTAAGTGAATTTCTATTCTTCTTTAAGATTCTGAATGATTCATATTAGGTTTGCCATTATAAAGAATATATTGGAGGGTGCCTGGTGGCTCTGTAGGTTGAGTGTCTAGCTCTTGATTTTGGCTCAGGTCATGATCTCAGGGTCGTGAGATTGAGCCCCTCATGGGGCTCTGCACTCAGGGGCATCTGCTTTTCTCATTCTACCCTTTTCCACACTCCCAGGTGATTGGAAGTGTGTGTGTGCATGTTTTCTCTCTCTCTCTCTCTCTCTCTCAAAGAAATAAATCTTTAAAAAAAATACATATATATATATATATATATATATAGGTCCTGAGTTCTGTTGAGGAATTTTGGAAACAGAGAAGGATTTAGGAAAGGAATCCTTTTTCTTTTTTGATATTAATTAAGACGTGGCATTCTGGGGCTAAGTGACCTTTGACACTGGAAGACAAATTTGGGTCAGAGAGGGTAGAGGGGTGGCCTGACTTCAAAGAACTGTACTTCGTTGTTTTGCCAGGCACAGCAGTCATCTAAGACGTGCTTTGGAGCTCCTGTGTCCCTCACCTTTTTCTTGGAACATGGGATGTGGCAGTCAGCAGCTGGCCAGCGGAGGAGAATCTGTCAATGAAACAGTGTCCCAGCGTCGCTCAGTCAGCCCAGTGGGAAAGCACAGTGCAGAAGCTAAAGACAGCTTTCCTGGAACAGGACCTGGAACTTTGTAATGTGTTGTGATATCAAGGAGAGTCAGTGCTTCTTCCACACTGGCTCGGCTCTTACACCTTTATGGTTCAGATAACTTGTATTTGAGTTCCAGGAAGGCCCACTAACTTTAGAGCAAGTCCAGTATTTAGATGGCAAACCACACATTTTCCCCATGGCTTATGTTCCTGCTAATTTAAAGATCGTCTGCAAGACGGGCGTTTGGGTGGCTCAGTTGATTAAGTGCCTGCTTTCAGCTCCATTTGAGTCATGATCTCAGAGGTCCAGGGACGGAGCTGGATCCCTGCATCAGGCTCCCTGCTCAGGAGAGAGTGCTTCTCCCTTCTCCCTTCTCCCTCTGCTCTTCTCCCTTCTCATGCTATCTCTCTTTCTCTGCTCTCTCTCTCTCAAACAAAATTTTTAAAAAATCCATCTGCAAGGGGCGCCTGGGTGGCTCAGTTGGTTAAGCGACTGCCTTCGGCTCAGGTCATGATCCTGGAGACCCGGGACCGAGCCCCACATTGGGCTGCCTGCCGGAGGGAAGCCTGCTTCTCCTGCTCTCACTCCCCTTGCTTGTGTTCCCTCTCTCGCTGTGTTTCTCTCTGTCAAAAAAAAAAAAAAAAAGGAAATCCATCTGCAAGAAAATTGGGGGACAAATTATGTTTTTTCATTAATTTGATTCAGTATTTTCTACTTAGTGAGATGACTGTCAACAAGTAACTACTCATCCTTATACATATGGAACAAGTAGGTGCCCTGCAGACCAACGTAAACCAAATTCAAGCTACCACATGAGTAGAGCCAGCTTTACTGCCAGGAGTTGGTGAGTGGGTTGTGTAGGAGTTCTGCACAAGATCAGTACTAGAGGGATGAGGATGAAATCCCCAGAAGACATGGACAAAATCTCAAGGCCGAGATTGTCATGGCATCTGCTCCCTGAAACCTCAGTCAAAAGCTATTCAGTAGGATCGAAGAGTTCTCATGAATTGTGGCAGAGGGAGGTGGGAATGAAAGATAAATGAGTAGATGTGGTTCTTGGTCTCACACCAAGCCTAGTCTCCTAGAACTTCTTTATCAAGTGTTCATAGCGAATTGGACAGTAAGCGCAGTGCAAAATTGTTTTAGGTCCACTAAAGTCAGTTAATTTCATGAATTATGGCTAAAATTTATCAGGCACTTTGGGTTTTATATTTATCTTAGTAGCAACAGAATCCTAAGAATTATCCCTGTTTTACCTAGAAGAAAAGTGGAGTCTCCCAGGTTAAGTGACTCACACAGGGTCAGAGTCGGTAGATGCTGGCACCAGGACCTTAACCTGACCAGTGTGGTCCAAAGGTCACACTCCATCTGTCCTGTCTGTACTGCCTCCCAGTGTAGTCAGTGTTTATAACCCGGGAGCACTGAGCTAGGTAGCAAGGCGTAGAATAAAGGGGATCCATAACCCTGAGTCGGTCAGCTCCAGCAAAACCTGTCCTCCCTGCCAGACTTGGTAGGTTCCCTCTTTGTGTCCTACTGGCCCCTCCCTATACAGCCCCTTAGCAAATCACTACATGTTATGTTGTCTTTGTACATCTGTCTTTCTTGATTGTGTATTATCTGGGCTTAATAATCTCCTGTTGTCGGTCCCTAACAATTTCTACCTCAAATGCTGAGTAGAACTGAATGGGAAGTCATGAAAGTTAATGACTTAGTGCCACAGGGAGTAGTATATTGGGTTGCTTGTGCCAAGTGTGAGGTCTCAGGAGATTGGCTTGAATTCTGGGTTTATCATTAAGTAGTTCTGTGACTTCTTCAGCGGGTTACTGAGCTTTTAGAGTTCCTTTACTTATAGATGGGACATAGTGGGATTTATTTCATTGGATTGCTATGAATAATGAAAAATATAGTGAATGCTTAGAATAATAATTAGTACTTAACAAATCTTAAGTAAGTGACCATCCATCATGATGGTTTTAGACACTAAATAGGAACTAAATAAAGATAGTTTAAAGTCTTGTTTTCTCCTAGAAACCTCTGAAATACAAAAATTGTGGAATAGTTGAGTTAATACTTCCTACTAAAATACATCTATCTTTCAAGCTTGTACCATCCAGCCATCAACCATGGACTTGAGGGCTTCACACACATTTGAGATACTCAAGTTTACACAGTTCCTCCTTTCTCAGCTGCCCCAAACTCTGATCTCTGGCTCCTCAGCTTAGTGGGACTGCCTTGCTTTGCCTGGACTCTGGCGCAATGCACTGCTCATGAGAAGTCCCAAGACAGAGAAGTTAAACTTATCGTAGAACTTAACTTTTTGAGTTTTGCTTCAGTAATCCCAGTCTTGCATTGTCCGTTGCCCACTACTTTGAAAACAGTTGTCTCATATATTTTATATAGATTAAATGATATGTAAACTAAATTGAAATTATCACCTTTTGCCTATCAAAGATACCTTTAAGAAAATTAAATACAAGCTATTGAAAAAAAGACATATTTGTGGGGCACCTGGCTGGTTCAGGCGGTAGAACATGCGACTCTCAATCTCCAGGTTGTAAGTTTGAGCTCCATGTTGGGTATAGAAATTACTTAAAAATAACGCCTGGGTGGCTCAGTTGGTTAGGCGACTGCCTTCGGCTCAGGTCATGAACCCGGAGACCCGGGATCGAGTCCCACATCGGGCTCCCTGCTCGGCGGGAGGCCTGCTTCTCCCTCTCTCGCTCCCCCTGCTTGTGTTCCCTCTCTGGCTGTGTTTCTCTCTGTCAAATGGATAAAATCTTTAAAAAAAAAAAAAAAATCTTAAAAAAAATAAAGTTTTCTTGAGAAAAAGATACAAACACATACATTCAACATTCAACATATACTTTAGTCATTAGTTTCAACTAATGAATAAAATGCTTATATGTATATGTATTTGCAGCACATGAACTGACAAAAGAGTAAAATAAATTCAAGTCAATAAACAGGACAAAGAACCCAATAGAAAAAAAATGGGCCAAGTACATGAACAAGAATTTCACGGAAGAGGGTAAACATGGACCATAAACACAGAAGTCAGCGAAATGCAAATCAAGAGTGCAGTCCGAATTTAGCCCATTTGGTCAGCAAAAATTAAGATACTGAGATTGAAGTGGGGCGCCTGGGTGGCTCAGTTGGTTGAGCGACTGCCTTTGGCTCAGGTCATGATCCCAGAAAACCGGGATCGAGTTCCACATTGGGCTCCCTGCTCGGCGGGAAGCCTGCTTCTCCCTCTCTCACTCCCCTGCTTGTGTTCCCTCTCTCACTGCGTTTCTCTCTGTCAAATAAATAAAATCTTAAAAAAAAAGACACTGAGATTGAAGAAGATGTGGATCCATGGGTCTCTCGTACATAGCTGAACGGATGTAAAAGATTGCAGTCATTTTAGGAAGCGGTTGCTTCAGCATTTACTAAGCTATCCTTGAATGTTTACTTGAGAAATGCTTGTTCATGTAAGCCAAGAGACAATAGCACTGTTTGCAATAGCGGAAAAACTGGAAAAAAACCCCACAAATGCCCATTGGCATGAGACTGGATAAATTGTGGTAGAGTCATATAAGGAAAAATGAATAAACTATAGCTTTATACATCAACATAGCTGGATCTCAGGAACATACCGGGTGAAAGGAGCCCCAACTTACTACTTTATGACTATGGGGAGTTCAACTTTAGAAAGTTCAAACTAATGACTAAAATGTTTGTAGATGCTAAGATTTTTGTGATGAAACTACATAGAGATAAAACAGGTAAGCACAGGTGCTTACCTCTGGATGGGAGAGGCAGAGCAATAGGATGGAGGAAAAGCAGGGTGAGGGATGTGAATTACTGTTAATGGTCTAGTTTTTTTTTTTTTTTAATTAAGTGGCAGGCTTTTCACGGACTAATGTTGACAGTGTATTATGCGCCAAGGATTGTGATTTATCCCATTTGGTGCACGTCAGGTTACTTTAAACAATGAAAAGGACCATACATAATATGATTTCATTTATGTGAAATGTCCCGAATAAGCAAGTCTACAGAAATGGAAGAAAGTACATTAAAGATTGCCTAGGGCAGGGGAGGGGGGGGGTAGATGGGAATATAAGGTGGGAGTGATAGCCAAAGGGTACAGGGTTTCTTTTGGGGGTGATGAAAAATATCCCCAATTTGGGGTGATGCTTTCACAATTCAGTCTGTTGAATATACTAAAAAGCTTTTAATTGTACACTTTAAACGAGTTTATTATATGGTGTGTGGATTTTATCAATGATACCAAAAGGAAAGAAAACCAAAAAAATCAGTAAGCTTTATGGAGTCAGAAAAGTCTGGATTCAACAAAGCACCCCATCTAACTGAGCCTCAGGTTTATTCTGTAAAATGGAGTGATCTGAGAAATGTTTAGCATGAGTCTTGATATAGTGTTTTTCTCAATAAATGGTAACTTATTATTATGAACAAAAACAAAAAAGGAAAGACTAAAAAATGGACACAAATCCAGACCATTCTTTAAAAAAAAAAAGATTTTATTTATTTGACAAAGAGAGACCACAACCAGGCAGAGAGGCAAGCATCGAGAGAGGCAGAGGAGGAAACAGGCTCCCTGGTGAGCAGAGAGCCTGATGCGGGCCTGGATCCCAGGACCCTGAGATCATGACCTGAGCCCAAAGGCAGAGGCTTTAACGCACTGAGCCACCCAGGGGCCCAAACCCAGACCATTGTTTAACGAAGGAGTAAGTGTGGCCTTTTTGGATCTAGCTATTTATCTGTATTTATAGGACAGGGGCTCTTTTTGCTGGATTGAATTAGAATGTATTTTAAGTATTTCAAAAGGAAATAAGCAGACTCTTGATGGATGTGATCTACAAATCCTATGACTAACATCTGACCAAGTTATTTTTTTTTAAAGATTTTATTTATTTATTTGACAGATCACAAGTAGGCAGAGAGAGAGGAGGAAGCAGGCTCCCCGCTGAGCAGAGAGCCCAATGTGGGCCTTGATCCTAGGACCCTGAGATCATGACCTGAGCTGAAGGCAGAAGCTTAACCCATTGAGCCACCCAGGTGCCCTGACCAAGTTAATTTTTAAAAATTAATCTATTCGGGGTGCCTAGCTGCCTTGCTCTTTAGAACATGTGACTCCCTGTCTCAGGATTGTGAGTTTGAGCCCATGTTGGACATGGAGTCGACTTAAGAAAAAAAAATTTTTTTTAATTAATCTGTTTGAAACTCTTCCTCCATCCAAGATTCATGCTCCCAAAAGAAATAATCAGGCACCAAATAAAAGTCCACTCCTCCTCAGTCCTACAGAGAACCTTCTCTTTGGGTCCACACAGACATAGATGTAGTCTTTAATTCAGCAAATAGAGACAGATCTTGATTTCTGTCCTGTCTGCCTAGGCCTTCTGTTATGCCTGTACCAAGAATTCACAGTTTCTCAACATGCCTGGGTCTCCATTCACTTAACGTACTCTTCAGTTGGCTGGCCACATCTGACATCTTTTCTAAGTGGAAATAAACGAGTAAAAGTGATTGCTCTACTTTCATGTTTTGATACATCATGATGGAATGAACAAGAAATGGGCTACATTCCAGAACACCTAAACTTAATTTTTCAATTTTTATATTTTTAAATATTAGAGAGTGAGAGAGCATAAAAGAGGGGGGAGGAGCAGAGGGAGAGGGACAAGCAGACCCCGTGCTCCGTGTGGAGCCCAGCGTGGGACTTGATCACATGACATGAGCCAAAATCAAGAGTCGGACACTTATCTGAGTAAACCACCAGGTGTCCCAGAATATCTAAATTTTATTGCCATTTTCCCCATTCACACAAAGCAGGACTCTAAGCATTTCATGGAGAATCTCAAAGGCTTAATTCATTCGTCTATACCTGGGAATACAGTATCTCCCTTGTTTACCTCAGAGAATTTTTAAAAAGTTCAAATGAGATTAGAAAATACATTATGAACTGTAATACAAATGAAGAGTTATCAATACATTCCCTAATCTCAAACATACCATTCATTTTCATAAGCTGAGAAGGCAGATAAACTGAGAGAAAATCATACACTATACAACAGGGAGTGAGCTAACATTTCTTTTTCTATTTTTTCCTGTTTTATTCCATGGCATCATGCTAGAATAAACATCAGACCCGAACCTTTCAACATTATTTTTGAAAGGCACTTGCCGGGGGCACCTGGCTGGCTCAGTTGGAAGAGCATGCAACTCTTGATCTCTGGGTTCTGAGTTTGAGCCTGACATTGGGTATAAAGATTACTTAAAAAAAAAACTAAACCTTAAAAAAAAAAAAAGCACCCTGCTTTATGAAATAGCATGTGTGTGGCTGCTGTGGGATGAATTTTAATCCCCAAAAGATACGGTGAAGTCCCAAGCCCCAGTCCTTCACAATAGTGACCCTGTTTGGAGATAGGGTCTTTACAGAGAAAAGTTAAAGTAAGGTTATTAGGGTGGACCTAATCCAAAATGACTGGTGTCCTCATGAAAGGGAAAATTTGGACACAGTCACACACAAGGAGAATTCCTTGTGAACACAAAGACAGAAATTAGGGTGACGACGTATCCTCAGGCTGAGGATGGTTCAGAAATGTGAGACACTTGCAGTTTCAGCCTGCAGTGTGTGATACTTTGTTACAACAGCCCCAGCAAACTAAAGCAGTATTTTTTTTTTTTTTTAAGATTTTATTTGACAGAGAGAAACACAGCCAGAGAGGGAACACAAGCAAGGGGAGTGATAGAGGGAGAAGCAGGCTTCCTGCCGAGCAGGGAACCCGATGTGGGACTCGATCCAGGGTTTCCGGGATCATGACCTGAGCCGAAGGCAGTCGCTTAACCAACTGAGCCACCCAGGCGCCCCTAAAGCAGTATTTTTTAAAATGTTGGTTGGCTTCTCAGGTTGGAGCTCAGGTAATTTCAGACTCAGTCTGGTCTCAGCTTGTAAATTTAGACTTAACCATAGATTCAGACTTAACCTTCAAAGCTCCCATAACAGTCAAAACTTGTTTGCTGGTCTTCTCCACCTGTACCTCGTCATGAGGATTTTCTCAGCCGCTCCAGCCTGAAGCCCTCACTCCCTCTTGGGGATTTTAGTGGCAAGTTTGTTCCACATTGTTAGCTTAATATCATCCACCTAGTGTTATTTGGACCTTTCTTCTCAGAGCATCAATTCCTTGAAAAAGTGTATTTTGTGCATCCATTTTCTGTCGAACATTTCTCTTTCAGCATAACGCTTTGCGCATGATCATAGCATGTCGATGGTAAAATTAATAAACGCATAATTATTATATAACCACGTGCATAATTATATCAAAAATATTATGTTGTCCCTTCTGAAATATTGCATCTATTAATAATCAGAAGTTTATGCTGTCAATATGTGGTGGGACCTGCTAGCTGATCTTTTCTCGCTAATTTTGAAATCCCTCTTTGCCAAAAATATTAAGATCTGATTTGAATTTACATGTCCTGGCTGGATAGGAATTATTATGTCCCAGGTTTTTTTTGACTTTTTTTTTAAAATTTTATTTATTGAGAGAAAGTCTCGAGCACGCACGAGTGGAGGGAGGAGACGGGGAGATGAGCAGAGTTCTTCTGAAAATGGAGCAGGTCTCAGGTCTTAATCCCAGGACCCAAGAGATCATGACCTGAGCTGAAGCCAAGAGTTGGGCACTCAACCAACCGACTGGGCTAAAATTCTGTGGGTTTTTCTTTTTTAAAGATCTTTATTTATTTATTTATCAGAGAGAGAGAGAGAGAGCACAAGCAGGGGAAGTGGCAGGCAGAGGGAGAAGCAGACTCCTGTTGTGCAAAGATCCCGATGTGGGACTCATCCAGGACCCCAGGATCATAACCTGAGCCGAAGGCAGACCCTTAACCCACTGAGCCACCCAGGCATCCCTCCTATAATTCTTCAAACACAATCATTAAAAATTATTTTCTGAGAAGGAGGCATTCCTTTTGAACTCCGTATTTTTTGGTAGCAAAGGGAAAACTGAGACATAAATGTCAGTAAAAGATCTAAAAGTACTTTCAGGTCCCACGTGGAATGAGAGAACGCAGTCATTCTTAGGCCTCACGGGTCAGACTGCCACCTCCCATTTATGAGAAGGCCGAGGTGCCTGAATCAGCCGGCTGTGGTTGGTGAGCATGCTTGTTACCTCCTCCCACCCAAGGCGTCCAGAGCGATGACATGATCTAACCTTTCAACAAACAGCCCCATGGAAACAGCACAGTCACCAGTGAATCATGCATGTTATGTTTTTGAACATAACATCATGACATAACATAACACATTATGTTATTGAAGAATCCAAACAGGAGAGCAGGGATGTGTTGCTGATTATTCTTAACCGCTCCTTCCTCCTGACTTTCCCCTTAGTTATAAGAGTGTTGTTTGTATTTTAAGTGCCACCTGGGCCTTCGTAACCCACAGCATTGTGAGCACACACACCGGACTGGACTGAGGCCCCTTGTGCCCTCTTGAGGACACCCTGGAAAGGCCATTCGGGTGCTGAGCGGGAGCCCTCCACAGAAGCCCATCTACGCTGAGAAGAATCTTTGCTTTCATCTGCATTTCAAAGGGCAATTTTTGCCCCTAAGGAAATTTCAGGGTGGAGTAGAACCATGGAAAGTACCAGAAGGAAAGTGAACTCTGGTGATGCCTCTACAGGCTTATGCTTAGGTTCATGCCTCTGTCTGGGTTGGGGTTGTTTGAGTTTGGGACTCCATGACCTTCATCCACTCATCATATATATATATATATATATATATATATATATATATATATATATATATATTCATATATATGTATATGTATATATATATTTATATATAAATATATAAAATTTATTTTTTTTGAAAGAGAGCAAGCTTGCAGGTGAGCAGGGGGAGGGGCAAAAGGAGAGGGAGGGAGAGAATCTCACACAGATTCCATGCCCAGCACCAAGCCCGAAGTGGGCCCTGATCTCACTACCCTGAGATCATGACCTGAGCAGAAATCAGGAGTCGGATGCTTAAGCCAACTGAGCCACCCAGGCGCCCCTCATTTAAGAAATATTGATCAAAATCTTGTTATGTGCAAGGAACATGTATAAAGTGAAACACATTCTTAAATGCTGATGTTGAGACATATACTTAATGCGGAGGTGTGCCCCGAGGGCAAGTACGGAGCTGGCCAGAGCAAGGACCCCAGATGTTCTGTGGTTCCTGATGACACTGTCCAGTAGCCCTTCGCTGACTCCTTGTTTCCACCAGGCCACACTCCCTCCTTTCTTCTTGCTCCTGCTGTGGATGTAAGATTCAGGGCCTGTCCTCTCTTCCTACCACTGCAAGGACAGTCCATTCCTGATCACAGGGACCGCTGTCACCCCTCTCTCTTCTCGGGTCCACTCCAGGATCGCTTCCCTGCCGTTAGGCACCACAGGAGCCCGGGCATCGTGCCCTCGTGCCCTCGCACGCTCCACAGTCTGGGACTCTAATATGTGTTGTTCCCTCCAGGAGACTCTGAGCGGCCCAGGCTTGTAAAGAAACCGTAAACAAAGTGTGAATTTCCTGCCCCCTACCCTCCACCCCGGAGGAATTCTTTGCAGTTTTAATGAGTCACAGCAGGCCTGCCATTGACACTATTGTACCTTTTCCTAAGCAGCCCAGCGCCCAATAACTTGGCAGCAGGCGTCAGAACTTGCACCAGCTTCACGTCTCCGCGGGATTGGAGGGGACAGGGACACCTCTCACTGTTTTCATAGGAGACACTTAGCTATCCAGACCGCAGAAGGGACAGTGGGCAGAAACCACCTCAGGGAACTTGGTGGGGCGGGGATAGAAGGAAGGAAGCAAACGCCCTGGGGGTAGAGAGTGCGGAGTAGGGGGAGGGAGGGAACTAGAGCTCCACAGGGGAGCCAACCTGAGCCGGCGCGGCAGGCTGAGTCTTACCAAGCCCAAAATGCTGAGGACATCCATTTCTGGGGGTGGTCTGAGCTGCTGGGTCCTCAGACTCCCTACTTCTTCTGGCATTTTCCAGCTCTGCCTCACAGTCTGGTTGGGCCGGGTGGGCTTGCTGCAGGGACACCCCCAGTGCCTGGATTACGGGCCCCCCTTCCAGCCCGCACGGCACCTGGAGTTTTGCTCGGACTATGAGTCCTTCGGCTGCTGTGACCAGCACAAGGACCGCCGTCTCGCTGCTCGGTACAGGGACATCATGGATTACTTTGACCTCAGAGGCCATGAGCTGTGTGGGGGCTACATTAAGGACATCCTCTGCCAGGTAGGCCTTAGTGCAATGCTGCAGGGGTGCGAAGGAGCCAGCTCGGCAAAGTGCAGGGTGCTGGGCTTGGTGGTGTGTGTCCTGAGGCGGGGCGGGGGGCTCTGGGGGGGCTCCTCAGGCACCCGGCCCTTTAGAAGCTTCCCTGGCAGCTGCCTCACCTTAGAGTTCTGGTCTCTGGACGGGCACGCAGAAGCAAGAGGGTGCTGGGCTTGGTTTCCACCGGGAGACACAGAGGTCTCCCTCTGGGATCTGCTGATCCCCGGGCTTTCTCAGGCAGAAGGCGGAGATGGGTGTCCTCCGCGGAGCTCTCCGGGTAGCCCAACGCTGCTTTCGGCCCAGGGCCCAGTGCACAGCCACGGCAGTTACTGAGGGCTTGGAGGGAGTGCTGGCACCTGCTGGGGCCCCTTTGCACGGGCGCTTCGGTGATGGTGGCGGCGGCAGAGTGGGCGGGGGAGGGGGACTCTCCCCAGCATTCTGGAACTGGGCTGACAGGGCTTCAAGCCGCTGGGTGGCAATGACTCACGGAGGTTCTGCTTCTCCTGGCTCTCCAAGGGCCAAAATCCACATCCCTGGCAGGCATCCTCCATCACTGAACTCTGGGAAGAGGAGTTAAGGGTGCAGGGGAGAGTGGCATTGGAGGAGGGCTGCAGAGAGAGGCTGCCACGGGGAAGAGTGCTCTAACGAGGTGATGGGGACCAAGAGGCAGGAAGTCCAGGCAGACCTGGGATCTGAGAACCTCCTGGGCATGTCGGCGCCGCCACCGGGCTGTCCCGGGCGCGCTGGCCGCTCCATCTTCCCGTGGGCAAGGCACCCTGCAGATCCCCACACGGAAGCCAGCCCACTGGGTGGCATTTCCCTGGGGCTGTACCCTCCTACTTCAGGCACTACCCCTCAGCTCTTAACGGGGGCATTAACTCGGGATTAACCATGGAGAGCTGAACCTGAGCTCTTTTGAGTGACACAGCAAGACTGTTCATTCCCGAAATGCCCCTGGTAAAAATGCCTCCACCCTCCCTAGGGCTCCCTTTCCCTCCTACTTACCCTATTGGGAGAAGTTTCCGAAAGCCAAATTCAGCAGCTCTCCTGTTTTAGGGATTTGAGGATTCAGAATAACCTACAGGGGTCTATTTCCTAAAAGCGTCAAGCCCCTCCTCTTTCTTTCCACACGCATGGAGTGTATTCCCTGCAGTGATTCTGCGGGAAGTTATTATGATCCTGAATTTACTGTTGAGGAGTCAGGAGTTTTAAAGAACTTGTCGAAGGTCAGATGGTGCTGGGGCACAAATCTAGGGGCCCAGGCTCCGAGTCTTCTGCTCTCTTGATCATACCTCGGCAAGATGCAGTCCCAACAGCACCTACCCATTTATCATGGTTTTCTGACCTGGGCCAGGTGTCCGTCCCATTAGAATAGAGCCGTGGTTCTCGCTCCCTGAGAACAGTCTGACACCACAGGGGAGAGAGTCTTCCTGGGCCTTAACGTTCCTTAAACTGAGAAATGATATCCTGATATAACTGAGTTGAAGCAAGTGTGCAGACTCTAAATTTTTGCCTAAGGGTGTGCCATGGTGGTTGTATTTCCACGGCCCCCTCTGTTCCCTGGTAGCTCGTCCCGATTTCTGTCCTCCCTCTTCTTTTCATTCCTCCAAAGTGGACAGGCCAATGGGGTGAGACTCAGAGAAGTTCACTTTGCTTCTTGTCAGCAGCTCTGACAGGTTTCCTGAACCGAAACAGACCACTCAAGGAGAGACACTGAATCTTCTAGAAGAACTCTTTCTTCCCCTCTTTCCTATAGCCAGGAGCTTGGTCTGCAATCCTGTCAGGATTGAAGTGAGAGTGAACGGGGAACTCAAGCACATCTGAGAACTGCAGCTGTCCCTTTGTTGGGTGGCGGGGAGCACAGGTCCCTGGGATGGTCCTGCTCTGGTGGCTGCTGGGAGAGGGCTCAGTGTCCACAAGGGGGGCCCTGGGCCAGCGGGCTCTGTCTGAGGCCCCGAAGCGCACCCTTTAAAATGCCTTTCTTACTCCAGTTGCCCGTCTTTCATTACTCTTGGGAGCTGGTTGTCTGCCCACAGTAATCTATTTTCCTCCTAAAAAATGCTGTAGCGTAGGGAGCCCCGAGTAGCAGTATTGGCA
>PITA01027348.1:0-21076 GCA_004023965.1 Spilogale gracilis | reverse complement strand
TTTTTTTTTTTTTTTTTTTTTAAAGATTTTATTTATTTGACAGAGAGAAACACAGCCAGAGGGGGAACACAAGCAGAGGGATTGAGAGAGGGAGAAGCAGGCTTCCCGCCGAGTAGGGAGCCCGATGTGGGACTTGATCCCGGGTCTCCGGGATTATGGCCTGAGCCGAAGGCAGTCGCTTAACCAACTGGGCCACCCAGGTGCCCCAGAAAGCCATTTCTTAGATGGAGAAGAGAGTACAGGCAGTTTATCAGTGAGTGTTCTTGGGATCAACACTTAAAGGAAAGAAAGGATGCAAGATTGGACAGCTTCAACAGAAGTTGATTGCTGAGCCATCACAAGGGTTCAACTAATTCTGAAGAACTCTGAGAAAAGGTTAATACCTCACCCCCTGTGGAGCAGGATTTTTTTTCCCCCAGGCATGTGACATACTTGCCGCTTCTTGCTCAACCAGCCCACTGTTGCTTGATGTTATCAATGTAGCAGATCGGTTTGGGATTTTCTCTGAGAGATACCTAGCTAGTTAGCTCTCTTCAGATCATTTGCTGACAGAGCAGAAGTTCAAACGCAGCCCAGGGGTAAGACTGTAAATGTAAATTGTTGTATTTTACAAGTGAATGTGAACTGTTTCTTTCTTCTTTCTGATAGGGATGAAAAAGAATGCTTTGCCAGATCAAGGGCTGCATCCCTTGTACTTGGGCCGCTGTTAATGTGTTCTAGCAATGATACCACCTGTGGCAAAGCAGCTGCAATGAGGGCTACTACTTGGCTGAATTGATAGTAGTTCACACACATCGTCCAGTACCTGGTTTTTGCAGGGACCAGATTGATGAATTCAATGAAGATATGAGGGAACTCTACTTTTGCATTCTTTTTTTTTTTTTTCTCTCTCTCAGTCCTGTGTTATCTTATTTTTTTTTGTTTGTTTTTTAAAGATTTTATTTATTTGACAGAGAGAAACACAGCCAGAGAGGGGACACAAACAGGGGGAGTGAGAGGAGAGGCAGGCTTCCCGCCGAGCAGGGAGCCCGACGTGGGACTCGATCCCGGGCCTCCAGAATCATGACCTGAGCCGAAGGCAGTCGCCCAACCAACTGAGCCACCCAGGCGCCCCTGAGATTTTATTTATTTGACAGAGAGAAACACAGCCAGAGAGGGAACACAAGCAGGGGGAATGAGAGAGGCAGAAGCAGGCTTACCGCTGAGCAAGGAGCCTGATGTGGGACTCGATCCTGGGTCTCTGGGATCATGACCTGAGCCGAAGGCAGTTGCTTAACCAACTGAGCCACCCAGGAGCCCCAGTATCTTATTTTTTTTATGCCTATCATGAATTGGAAGGAATGGGTTCCAGTACCTCAGTCTCCTTTCCACATGTTCTCATGAAGCATGCTTCTCTGGGTAGCACATGCTGGTGCTTCCCAAGTACATTTTTCATTGGCTTCTTTCTTTCTCTCTCTCTCTTTCTTTATTTCTTTCTTTCAAGATTTTATTTATTTATTTGACTGAGAGAGTGATCACAAGTAGGCAGAGAGGCAGGCAAAGAGAGAGGAGGAAGCAGGCTCCCCGCTGAGCAAAGAGCCTGATGTGGCCTGGATCCCAGGACCCTGAGATCATGACCTCAGTCAAAGGCAGAGGCTTAACCCACTAAGCCACCCAGGCACCCTCATTGGCTTCTTTTTGATCATTTTTCTTCACACATTTCAAGAAACTGTCTCAGCTCTTAGGGTGCTTATTATGCTCAATATGTGTATTAATTCTCTTGACAAGAATCTTGCCCTTAATTCGTTTGTTTACAACAATGCAGAGCATGCTGGGTAACATTGTAGACTTCTCCAGTTTTGCCATGGTAACATTTGTGGGGTGTTTCTTTTTTCTTTTTCTTTTTTTTTTTTTTTTAAGATTTTATTTATTTATTTGACAGAGAGAGGGAGAGAGAGCACAGGTGGGGAACAGCAGAGGAGAGGGACAAGCAGACTCCCCACTGAGCAGGGAGCCTGATGCAGGCTCCATCCCTCATGACCTCAGCAGAAGGCAGACATTCAACTGACTGAGCCACCCAGGCGCCCCTTGAGGTGTTCCTTTCTGAATAATGCCCATTTCCTTGATGTTTACAGTATCATATTTCTTTTAGATTCATATATTTGCAGCCAAAGGAACAATTCCATGTTTTCTAGGTTTGTGTTCTCAAAGTCTTAAAAAAAAAAAATTATTTTTAAGTAATCTCTACACCCAAGGTGGAGCTCGAACTCACAATGCTGAGATCAAGAGTCATATGCTCTAATGATTGAACTAGCCAGGTGCCCCTCCTTAAAAATAAATCTTTAAAAAATAATAAAATTTAAAATTTACTTGAACAGAGACCGTCTTAGGAAAACAAAACTTACCTAAACTGATCAAAGAAGTAATAGAAAATTCTGAATGGTCCTGTATCTATTAAGTAAACTGAATATGTAATTTAAAAGCTTTCCCATAAAGAAACCTGTAATCCTAGATGGATGTATTAGTGAGTTATTCCAAAGATTTAGGAAAGAAATAATACCAATCTTACAAAAACTTTTCTAGATAATAGAGAAAAACAATATTTCCAATTCATTTTGAGACAATATAACCTGAATAAAAATTTAAATTACATATAATTTAAATAAATTATAAAGTAGGAAAAGTATGGGCCTCTCATAAACTTTGATGTGAAATTCCCACACATAATAGCAAATAGAATCTATCAATATGTTAAAAGACATTAAGAAACATTATAATCAGGGGCGCCTGGGTGGCTCAGTGGTTAAGCCTCTGCCTTCAGCTCAGGTCATGATCCTGGAGTCCCGCATCGAGTCCCGCATCACTCCCTCTCTCACTCCCTCTCTCACATCTCCCTCTCTCACTCCCTCTGCTTGTGTTCCCCCTCTGGCTGTGTTTCTCTCTGTCAAATAAATAAAATCTTAAAAAATATATATATATATAAAAGAAACATTATAAACAGCTTGACTTTATTTCAGTAATCCCAGTGTGGTTCAACATTGGAAAACCAAACAATATAATTTACCACATTAGCAGAATAAAAGAGAAAAGTCATGGAATCCTCTCTATGGTTGTAGAAAAAGTATTTGATAAAATTCAGCACCCAGTGGTGATTCAAAAACTTATTAGCAAACTAGAAATAGATAAGACTTTAAAAATTTTTGATAGAGGGTATCTCCCAAAAGCCTACAGCAAATATCATATACATCTAACAGTAAGATATTGAAAGTTTTCTCCTGTCTTAGAAAATAAACCATTGTTACATCCTATAATGTGAATAAACCTCAAAAACATTATATTAAATGAAAGAAAGCCAGACATACATGAGCATATATTGTATGATTCCATTTATATAAGTTATCCAGAACAGGTAAATCGACAAAAAAATGAAAGACTGATGGTTGCCAGGGGCTGGAGATAGGGGATAGGGGAGTGATTGTTAAATGAATATGGGGCTTTATTATGGGGTGACAAAAATGATTTAGAACTAGATAGCAGTGATGATTGTATAGTATTGTAAATTAACTGAATGACCCTGAATTGTAACTTTTTTTCTTGTGAAGTCTTTTTCTGATTTTTGTGTCAAGGTAATGTTGGTCTCTCGTGAAATGAGTTAGCACATTCCTCCTCCTCCTCCTTTATTTTCTTTTTTTAAGAGTTGGAAAGGATTGGTATTCTATAAATGTTTGGTAGAATTCAAGCGCGCCTGGGTGGCTCAGTTAGTTAAGTGTCTGCCCTCCGCTCAGGTCATGATTTCAGGGTCCTGGGATTGGGCTTCCTGCTCAGTGGGGAGCCTTCTTCTCCCTCTCCCTCTGCCACTCCCTGTGTTGTGCTTTCTCTCAATTAAATAAAATCTTAAAAAAAAAAAAAGTTTGGTAGAATTTACCAGTGAAGCCACCTAGTCTTGGACTTTTTTGTTGTTGTTGGGACGTTTTGGTTAATGATTCATTATCTTTGCTTGTTATAGGTCTGTTCAGAGTTTTTATTTCAGCTTGAGTCGGTTTTAGTAATTCCTGTGTTTCTAGGGATTTGCCCATTTCATGTAGATAATCTAATTTGTTGGTTTACAATTGTTCATAGTATTCTCTCACAGTCCTTTTTATTTCTGCAAGTTTGGGTATATTATCTCCACTTTTACTTCTGATTTTAGTTCCTTGTATTTCTCTTTTTCTGAGACTAGCTAAAATTTGTTAGTTTTGTTCTTTTTTTTTTGTTTTAAAGATTTTATTTATTTTGACTGAGAGAAACACAGCCAGAGGGGGAACACAAGCAGGGGGAGTGAGAGAGGAAGAAGCAGGCTTCCCGCAGAGCAGGGAGCCTGATGTGGGACTCGATCCTGGGTCTCCAGAATCATGACCTGAGCCGAAGGCAGTTGTTTAATCAACTGAGCCACCCAGGCGCCCCGGTTTTGTTCTTTTCAGAGTATCAACTGCAGGTTTCACTTATTCTCTATTATTTTTCTATATCTCTGCTCTAATATATTTTTTAATATTTTATTTATTTATTTGAGAGAAAGTGTGTGAGTGAAAGAGAAGATGAGAGGGGAGAAGGTCAGAGGGAGAAGGAGACTCCCCATGGAGCTGGGAGCCTGATGCGGGACTTGATCTGGCACTCTAGGATCCTGACCTGAGCTTAAGGCAGTAACTTAACCAACTGAGCCACCCAGGCACTCCTCTGCTCTAATATTTATTATTTCCTTACTTCCGCTAGCCTTTGACTTATTTTGCTCTTCCTTTGCTATATCCTCTTCTCTTTACCCTGTAAATGGTGGAGGGTTCTAGAGTTTGGTCCTTGTCTTAGAGTTTGGTTTTAGGAAGAGGGGAAGATCCAGCAAAGAGGACAGAGAGCCCACGTTCAGTGAATCGGGAAGAAAACCAGAAAATAAGAGGGTCTCAGAAGAGAAGCAAAGAAGACTTAATAGGCAGGCACAAATACTGCTGGGAGGGCAAGAAAGATGAAGATTGAGAATGGACCAGGGATTTGATCTCATAAGGAGATTTTTTTTTTTTTTAAGATTTTATTTATTTGACACAGAGAAACAGAGCCAGAGAGGGAACACAAGCAGGGGGAGTGAGAGAGGGAGAAGCAGGCTTCCCGCGGAGCAGGGAGCCCGATGTGGGGTTCGATCCTGGGTCTCTGGGGGGATCATGACCTGAGCTGGAGGCAGTCAGGCAGTCGCTTAACCAAGTGAGCCACCCAGGCGCTCCTCATAAGGAGATTCTTGATGACCTTAAGAAGACAAATTTCTGGGGCGCCTGGGTGGCTCAGTTGGTTAAGCGACTGCCTTCAGCTCAGGTCATGATCCTGGAGACCCAGGATCGAGCCCCACGTCGGGCTCCCTGCTCAGCGGGAAGCCTGCGTCTCCCTCTCTCACTCCCTCTGCTTGTGTTCCCTCTCTGGCTGTGTTTCTCTCTGTCAAATAAATAAAATCTTTAAAAAAAAAAAAAAAGAAGACAAATTTCTCTCACATGGTGGGGATTACACTTGATTTATAGTGGGCTGAAGAGAGAATGGGAGAAACTATCGAAGACTACTAAGATTTTATCAAAAGAACTCAAGAGCCAACCTGAAGAGGTTTCCAATGTAACTATACCAATTTAACAGGGATAATAACCACAATGGAACATACTTTAAATAGGTTTAAATCCATGAATTTATAATGCTACCTAAAAAAATTACTAGTCATTATAAGATGATAGGGAACCAACCCAATATTTTGAAAACTCTGGATAAAGTAACAAAAATTTATCTTGCCTTGCCAACTACTACTTTGAGGAGAAGTTCTTCATTATAAAAGTATGAGAGCTGGGGCACCTGGTTGGCTCAGTCAGTTAAGCGTTGGACTCTTAGTTTTGGCTCAGGTCGTGATCTCATGATTGTGAGTCAGGCTCTGTGGTCTTTTGGAAGCCTACCTGATGATTTTCTCCTTCCTCCCCTCCCCTCCCAACTCTCTAAGATTAAATAAATCTTTTTTTTAAAAAAATATTTTATTTATTTGACAGAGAGAAACACAGCCAGAGGGGGAACACAAGCAGGGGGAGTGAGAGAGGGAGAAGCAGGCTTCCCGCCGAACAGGGAGCCCGATGTGCGGCTCGATCCCGGGTCTCTGGGATCATGACCTGAGCCACCCAGGTGCCCCTAAATAAATCTTAAAAAAAAACTATGACAGGGGCGCCTGGGTGACTCGGTTAGACGACTGCCTTCGGCTCAGGTCATGATCCCGGAGACCCAGGATCGAGTCCCACATGGGGCTCCCTGCTCGGCGGGAAGCCTGCTTCTCCCTCTCTCACTCCCCCTGCTTGTGTTCCCTCTCTAGCTGTGTTTCTCTCTGTCAAATAAATAAAATCCTTAAAAAAAAAAAAAAAAAAACTATGACAGCTAATAAATAAGGAATAATACGATGGGAATACCAGAATTTTGAGTAACAATAGTTGTGCTTTTTTTTTTAAGATTTTATTTATTTATTTTTGACAGAAACACAGTGAGAGAGGGAACACAAGCAGAGGGAGTGAGATAGGGAGAAGCAGGCCTCCTGCTGAGGGGGAAAACGGATGTGGGTCTTGAACTCGGGACTTGGGGATCATGACCTGAGCCGAAGACGGTCGTTTAACCAACTGAGCCACCGAGGCGCCCCAAAATAGTTGCTAACATCAGAAAAAAGAGATAACCAGATATTATATAGCTCCTAATGTAAGAAACTCATTACCATCAGGGCGCCTGGGTGGCTCAGTTGGTTAAGTGACTGCCTTCGGCTCAGGTCAGGATCCTGGAGTCCGGGGATCAAGCCCCACATTGGGCTTCCTGCTCAGCGGGTGGCCTGCTTCTCCTTCTCTCACTCCCCCTGCTTGTGTTCCCTCTCTAGCTGTGTTTCCTTCTGTCAAATAAATAAATAAAAGCTTAAAAAAAAAAAGAAACCATTAAAAAAAATAATCAAATCTGAATCTTAGCCTCTCAATCCAATACCAATTTGCAAGAAATTCATAAAACAAAAGAAAGACACCACACAGCAAAACCCAGAATGCAGAAAATTCTAACAGTAATATCCAGAATAGGATTTCTATAGGTAACAATGTAGCTTCTTCAACAAATAAATTGCAAGAGAAAAACAACCTATAAGATTAATAGATGATCATTTGTGTATTTCTCCTTAATATCACCAGGACAGAATGCCTGAGACAGTCATTGTAAGATTGGGCCACTGTAAGATAATTTTTTTTAAGTTAGAAATGTTTTTAATCTTTTATTTTTTTTTTAAATATTTTATTTATTTATTTGACAGAGAGAAACACAGTGAGAGAGGAACACAAGCAGGGGGAGTAAGAGAGGGAGAAGCAGGCCTCCCGCGGAGCAGGGGGCCCAATGTGGGGCTCAGTCCTGGGTCTCCGGGATCATGACCTGAGCCAAAGGCAGTCGCTTAACCAACTGAGCCACCCAGGCACTCCTTTTTTTTTTATCTCTTTTAAAGCATACTAAATTTCTTTTTGTAAAATTATAAAATCTGGGGTGATTAGCTGGCTCAGACGGAACAGCGAGTGACTCTTGATCTTGGGGATGTGAATTCCAGCCCCACACTGGATGTAGAGATTACTTAAAAATAATATCCTTACTGGGCGCCTGAGTGTCTCAGTGGGTTAAAGCTTCTGCCTTTGGCTCAGGTCATGATCTCAGGGTCCTGGAATCGAGGCCCGCGTCGGGCTTTCTGCTTGGCAAGGAGCCTGCTTCCTCCTCCCTCTCTGCCTGCCTCTCTGCCTACTTGTGATCTCTCTCTTGGTCAAATAAATAAATAAAATCTTTTAAAAAAATAATATCCTTAAAAAATTTAAATTTATATCTCAAAGGATAAGTAAGTGCCTGTATAAAGGGGAACTAAATGCAAGATATCACTGTACATATTTTGTACATTTTATGCTTTATTCATGTTTTATGTAGTCAAAACATAAAATAGCTGGAAAGGAAAGAAGGGAGGAAGAGAGGAAGGAAGAAGGGAAGAAAGGAAGGAAAATCTTCAGACCAATTATGTTTCTCTGAAACTTCTACCAAGTATGCTTGGGTTCAACCCTCTGGTTGATCCCCCTTCTATATAACAACTCTTCAGATCTTTGAACATGTCTCTCCCTTCCCCTTTAGTTTTCCTTTCTCCAGCTAAATGTCTCCATATCCTCCCCTTATTCTACAAGTGACTTGGTTGACAATCTATTGCAGTGGCCAAGATCAAATAACAGATTACAGGTGGGACTTCCGCTTGCACATCCTAAAGACTATGTCCATTAATGGAAACAAAGAGTAAGTAAAATGCCTCAGCAGCTCCGTTCCTGATTATATACTGAAGAGAAATGAAAACATAGATGTCCACAAACACTTGTACATGAATGTCAATAGCAGCATTATTCATAATAGCCAAAAGACAGTGAAGGAAACCACAATGTCACTCTAAAATATGCCTCTTTGACATGAAATTATTTTGAGCTAAAGGCAATTAAGAAGCAGCAAACACATAAAAAGTTCTCACTCTACCCTCCTTTCTGCCTAAAGGCAGAATATAAATTCTTTATTGGAGATGCTCTAGACTCTTATCAGCCCAGAGATGGCACCAGAGAAATCAGCAAACAAACCTCACTCCATTAGTTTCCTCCCATATGTTTACCTTCCCACCATCTGCTGCCCTTAGAAGCCTAAACTCTTTTCCTTTGTTCTCTCCTGTCATTTTTTCATAAATCTCTTGCTCTTTGTTGAAGACATTATATTAGAGTTCTAAGCCACCACTTTGAATTACTCTTCATTGAGGTTTCTACCCTCTGATGTGTGCTACATGTGTTAAAAACTTGTCTGTTTTACCTTGCTAATCTACGTCTTTTGTTTAAGAGCCCCCGCTGAGAACCTAAGATGGGTAGAGGTAAAGTTTGCCTCCCCTACAGTGGAAACAACCCAAATGTCCATCAACTGAAAAATGGATAAACAAAATGTTGCATATCCAGAAAATTGAATATTATTTGCCCATAAAAGAACAAAGTACTGGGGCCACCTGGGTGGCTTAGTCTATTAAGTATCTGCCTTTGGCTCAGGTCATGGTCCCAGGGTCCCAGGATGGAGCCCTACATCGACTCCCTGCTAAGCAGGGAGTCTGCCTCTCCGTCTCTTCTCCCTTCATGCTCTGTCTTGCTATCTCTGTCACTATCTCTGCTCTCTCTCTCTCTCAAGTAAATAAATAAATAAATAAATAAATAAAATTTTCGAACAAAAAAAATATCAAGGTTTGAGATCCCTGGCTGGCTTATTTAGTAGAGTATATGATTCTGGATCCTTGGGTGGGATCCAGGGGGAGCTTCACATTGGATATAAAATTTACTTAAAAATTAAATTAAAAAGGGGCACCTGGTTGATTTGGTTGGTTGAACATCTGACTTCAGCTCAGGTTATGGTCTTGGGGTCCTGGGATCAAGCCCAGGGATGGGCACCTGGCTCAGTGGAGATTCTACTTGTCCCTCTCCTTCTGCCCCTTCCCCCACTGGTGCTCTCTCTCTCTAAAATAAATATAATCGTAAAAAAAAATTAAATTAGGAATGCCTTGGTGACTCAGTCAGTTGAGTGTCCAATTCTTGGTTTCAGCTCAGGTCATGATCTCAGGGTCATGAGTTTGAGCCCCGATTCTTGCTCAATGTGAAGTCTGCTTACGATTCTTTCCCCACTTTTCTCCCTGCCCTCTTCTCCCCTACTCTCTCTCTCTCTGTCTCAAAATAAATAAATAAAAGCTTTTAAAAATAAATTAATTAAATTTAAAATATCTTTAACAAACAATATTAAATTAAAGGGGAAAATTTTTATTTTTTATTATTTTTTTATTTTTTATTTTTTTAAAGATTTTATTTATTTGACAGAAACACAGCCAGAGAGGGAACACAAGTAGGGGGAGTGAGAGAGGGAGAAGCAGGCTTCCCGCTGAGCAGGGAGCCCCATGTGGGACTCGATCCCGGGTCTCTGGGATCATGACCTGAGCCGAAGGCAGTTGCTCAACCAACTGAGCCACCCAGGCGCCACTAAAGGGGAAAATTTTTAAAACAAAAATAATTGAAATAAGAGGTTTCAAGAGAAAGTGATAATAGTAAAGACAGGCAAGGAATATATAAAATCCTTGGCTCATTTTTTTTTCTTTAGGCAACTTCCTTTGAGTATTTTCAAAGACTCCACTAACAGGTAAATAGAAACCTTTGAAAAAGAAAACTAAAGCAACAGGACAGAAAAAAATTACCCAAGCAACAAACAAACAAATTTAAAAAACTACTCAAGAAGGTTTCCCTGGGGCCCCTGGGTGGCTCAGTCGTTAAGCGTTTGCCTTTGGCTCATGTCATGATCCCAACCTCCTGGGATCAAGTCCCACATCAGGCTCCCTGCTCGGCGGGAAGCCTGCTTCTCCCTCTCTCACTCCCCCTGCTTGTGTTCCCTCTCTCACTGTGTCTCCCTTTGTCAAATAAATAAATAAAAATCTTAAAAAAAAAAAAGATTTTCCTGATTAAAAATCTCAAAACTACATATTAAAAGATTATAAAGAGGGTAGGAGTCGTGGCTCAAATTCCAACTGTGGCCACTACTTCCACCCCAGAATAGCCCAGAACAGCACAAAGAGGCCAACCAGTCATTGTCACAAGGGCAGGAGTGCTGGGGGTTGCAGCCCCAAGAAAAAGAAAAAAGAGTCTGCCACCAGCTTTAGGCAGGGTATCAGCATGGAAGCCGTGAGTGAGAATAAATGGTGCCCTCTGACTTCAGCTCAAGACCTATGGAAAAAGCCGCCAAGCCATTGCCATTTAAGGACTCAAACTTTGTGCACTCTGGCCATGATGGTGCCATTGCTGGCAAGAAAAACGGAGCTGGAGGAACCTGAAACAAATTCTCCCTCAAAGGCCATGCAACTTCAGTATTGATGCTCCTCCACCCTTTAAACCAGCTAAGAAGTCTTCTGATGTTTCAGGCCTGGGCAACTCCACAGGTCCCCAGAGCAAGCTGCAGTTCAGTGTCACTGAAGAGTTTCCCTGTATTAAAAGGCTGGCATTCAATGTCATCACTGGCTACTTGGCCCTGAGGAAGGCCACAAGCATTGTTCCCTGAGCCTTGAGAAATGGAGACCAAGTGGAAAACTATTTCAAAGGCAAACTTTGGACTCATGATTTTCTTTTATGGAAACAAACGTACTCTGTCAATCTGGAAATGTCAGTGCTATGCCTTGGAAAATAATGTTTGGTTTTAATTTAAGGGATTCCCTCCTCTTTTTTTCTCTCTGAGTGTGATTATTTCCTGCTGAGTTAAATTATACTTCAGTTGGGGGCACCTAGGTGGGCTCAGTTGGCTAAGTGTCAGACTCTTGATTTCAACTCAGGTCATGGTCTCAGGGTCGTGAGATCAAGGTCTCTGTGGGGCTCCATGCTGAGTGTGTAGCCTGCTTAAGATTCTCTCCCTGGGCACCTGGGTGGCTCAGTTGGTTAAGCGTCTGCCTTTGGCTTGGGGTCATGATCCCAGGGTCCTAGGAATGAACCCCACAACAGGCTTCCTGCTCAGTGGGGAGCCTGCTTCTCCCTGTGGCCTGCTCTGTCTGCTCCCCCTGCTTGTGCTCTCTCTCAATGACCAATAAATAAATGAAATTTTTTTTTAAAAAGGCATAGACTCATAAGGGACAGATTAAATACATTTAGACTTATCTAAAACAATGCTTTATGCAAGAAGAAAATGAAATTAATGTATTTTAAATATTTAAGAAAAGGACATATGAGCCAAAGCAAACTAACCTTCAACTATAATGGACAAATTGTTATCAATATGCAGGAACTCAGGGAATATTGTTCCCATGAGCCCTTCCTAGGAAATCCACTGGAGAATGCAATTCAGACAACCAACTGTCTGGAGATACATCAGCATAAGGGCTCTCGGAGTAAAAGTTATAATATTAGTTACTTATAGAACTGAGACTAAAGGAAGGTTAAAAGAGAATGTATATTACATAATGGTCATATGATCTGACAATGTAGATCTTATAACCATAAAAAATGGGAAGAGAATGAGGATAGCATTTGCAAAAAAGTATCTGTTTCTGTAATTGGTGGGCTAGTATTACCAGTTATTCTGAGACTGACATGAATGCAGGATAAGACAAATGAGTAACTGAAATATTCTAATTCTGACTTGAAACACTGTAGCAGCCAATACCTAGAGGCATGGCTTAGGTGGCACAGGAACACAGTTCAGAAAAGAAAGAGCAATACACACTGGACCTACTCAATTTCTGCAAAATCACTGAGCAAGAAAAGCAATACAGAACTTGCATACTGATTTTACACACATTCTACACAGTACCTTGACTTAAATCCAAGAGCAAAAGTTAAGACTCCCCTCTTCTATTTCTGGTAAACAGCTGCATGGTAACCTTAGATGATTTCCCCCTCTGGATTAGTGGATTAGTGGCTTTTTAAATATTTTATTTAAAAGAGTGCAGGTTTGGGGATGCCTGGCTGACTCAGTTGGTGGAGTGTGGGACTCTTGATCTTGGGGTTGTGGGTTAAAATCCCATGTATGGTGTGGATATCACCTAAAAACAAAATACAGCCACCTGGGTGGCTCAGTCAGTTAAGCTGCTGCCTTTGACTGGGGTCATGATCCTGGTGTCTGGGGTCCAGCCCTGCATCGGGCTCCCTGCTCAGTGGAGAGCCTCCTTCTTCCTCTCCTTCTGCCTGTTGCTCTGCCTACTTGTGCCCTCTCTTTCTATTTCTCTGTCAGATAAATAAATAAAATCTTTAAAAGAAAAAACCAGGGCACCTGGGTGGCTTAAAGGTGGGTTAAAGCCTCTCTGCCTTTGGCTCAGGTCATGATCTCAGGGTCCTAGGATTGAGGCCTGCGTCAGGCTCTCTGCTTAGCAGGGAACCTGTTTCCTCCGCTCTCTCTGCCTGCCTCTCTGCCTACTTGTGATCTCTCTCTCTGTCAAATAAATAAATAAAATCTTTTAAAAAAAATAAAAAACCAAATAAGTAAATTCAAAAAATATAAAAGATTGTCACCAATGTTAATATATCTTGGGATCTTAGGAAGAGTCATATTCTTTTTTTTTTTCTTTAAGGAAGATTCATATTCTTTACACCTGATTCAGCATGGGCTGGAGCTTTTACTAATTGGCCTCAGATTTCTCCAGTTTTTCTTTTTATGCTTCAATTTGTGTAACAGTCCCATTCATGGAATCTCCAATAACCATTCCTCATTCCCATTTCTGCAAGAATACTGTGAACCGGGGCACCTGGGTGGCTCAATTGTTAAGTGTCTACCTCTGGCTCAGGTCATGATCTCGGGGTCTGGAGATCAAGCTCCACATCGGGCTCCCTGCTCAGCAAGGAGTCTGCTTCTCCCTTTCACTCTGTCCCTCCCCACTTCTCATGCTTGCTCGCTCGCTCTCTCTCTCCAATAAATAAATACAGTCTCAAAAAACCAAAAAACCAAAAAAACAAAACCCACCCCAAACTTGAATTAGATCTAAAATGCCAAGTTCAGTTACTGAAGAATCCACACAGAAGACAAAATATAATGTTGCATGGAGGCCGAAGAGCATCCTACTAAAGAATGACTGGGTCAGCCAGGAAATCAAAGAAAGATTTAAAAAATTAATGCAAACAAATGAAAATGAAAACACAACTGTTCAAAATCTCTGGGATGCAGCAAAGGCAGTCCTAAAAGAGAAGTATATAGCACTATAAGCCTTTCTCAAGAAACAAGAAAGGTCTCAAATACATAACCTAACCTTACACCAAAAGGAGTTAGAGAAATAACAGCAAATAAAGCATAAACCCAGCAGGAGAAGAGAAATAATAAAGATTCAGAGCAGAAATCAATGAAATAGAAACCAAAAGAACAGTAGAACAGATCAACAAAACTAGGAGTTAGTTCTTCGAAAGAATTAAATATTTTTATTTATTTAATTGAGAGAGAGAGGGAGAGAATGAGAGAGAACATGAGAAGGGAGAAGGCCAGAGGGAGAAGCAGACTCCCTGCAGAGCCGGGAGCCCGATGTGGGACTTGATCCTGGGTTGCTGGGATTATGACCTGAGCCAAAGGCAGTGGCTTAAGCAACTGAGCCTCCCAGGTGCCCCTCTTTGAAAGCATTAATAAGATTGATAAACCCCTGGTCACACTTATCAAAAAGAAAAGAGACAGGACCCAAATAAATAAAATCATAAATGAAAGAAATTACAACCAACACCAAAGAAATACAAACAATTATAAGAACATATTATGAGCCACTATATGCAAACCAATCAGGCAATCTGGAAGAAATGGATGCATTCCTAGAGACAGATAAATTAACAAAACTGAACCAGGAAGAAATAAAAAACCTGAACAGATCTGGGGCGCCTGGATGGCTCAGTTGGTTAAACGACTGCCTTCGGCTCGGGTCATGATCCTGGAGACCTGGGATCAGGCCCCACATCGGGCTCCCTGCTCGGGAGCTCTCACTCCCCCTGCTTGTGTTCCCTCTCTCACTGTGTTTCTCTCTCTCAAATAAATTCATAAAATCTTAAAAAAAAACAAAAAACAAACAAAAAAAACCCTGAACAGATCCATAAGCAAGGAAATTGAAGCAATAATCAAAAATTTCCCAACAGGAACGCCTGGGTGACTCAGTCTATTAAGCGGCTGCCTTTGGCTCAGGTCATGATCCTGGGGTCCTGGCATCAAGTCCCACATCAGGCTCCTTGCTCGGTGGCTAGGCTGCTTCTCTCTCTGCCTCCCACTACCCTTGCTTGTGCTCTCTCTCTCTGGCAAATAAATAAATAAAATCTTAAAAAAAAATCTCCCAACAAACAAGAGCCCAAGGATAGATGGCTTCCCAAGGGAATTCTACCAAACATTTAAAGAATTATATCTATTCTTCTGAAGCTTTTTCAAAAAACAGAAATGGAAGGAAAACTTCCAAAGCCTTTCTATAAGATCAGAATTACCTTGATCCCAAAACCAGACAAAGACCTCACCAAAAAGGAAAATTACAGAACAATATCGCTGATGAACATGGATATAAAAATTCTCACCAAAATACTAGCCAGTAGAATCCAACAGTACATTAAAAGGATTATTCAGCACACAACCAAGTGGGATTTATTCCTGGGCTGTAAGTGTGGTTCAACATCTGCAAATCAAATCAATAATACACAAGTAAAAGAAAGGACAAGAATCATATGATCATCTCAATAGATGCAGAAAAGGCATTGACACAGTACAGCATCCTTTCTTTCTTTCTTTTCTTTTTTTAAAGATTTTATTTACTTATTTGTCAGAGAGACAGAGAAGAGCAAGAGAGCACAAGCTGGGGTAGTGGCAGGCAGAGGGAGAAGCAGGCTTCCTGCTGAGCAAGGACCCCAATGAGGGATTCCATCCTAGGACTCTGAGATCATGACCTAAGCTGAAGGCAGCTGCTAAATTGACTGAGCTGTCCCTACAGCATCCTTCCTTCCTTCTTTTTTTCAAAAGATTTTATTTATTTATTGGACAGAGAGAGAGATTTCAAGTAGGCAGAGAGGCAGGCAGAGAGGAGGAAGCAGGTTCTCGCGGAGCAGAGAGCCCAATTCAGGCCTCGATCCCAGGACCCTGAGATATGACCTGAGCTAAAGGCAGAGGCTTAATCCACTGAGCCACCCAGGTGCCCCAGCATCCTTTCTTGATTAAAACTCTTCACAGTGTCGGGGCGCCTGGGTAGCTCAGTTGGTTAAGCGACTGCTTTCGGCTCAGGTCATGATCCTGGAGACCCAGGATGGAGCCCCACATCAGGCTTCCTGCTTGGCGGGAGGCCTGCTTCTCCCTCTCTCAGTCCCTCTGCTTGTGTTCCCTCTCTCGCTGTGTTTCTCTATGTCAAATAAATAAATAAAATCTTTAAAAAAAAAAACAAAACAAAACTCTTCACAGTGTTGGGGCGCCTGGGTGGCTCAGTGGGTTAAAGCCTCTGCCTTTGGCTCAGGTCATGATCTCAGGGTCCTAGGATCGAGCCCCACATCGGGCTCTCTGCTCAGCAGGGAGTCGGCTTCCCTCTCTCTCTGCCTGCTTCTCTGCCTGTTTGTGATCTCTCTCTCTCTCTGTCAAATAAATAAATAAAATCTTAAAAAAAAAAACCTCTTCACAGTGCAGAGCTAGAGGAAACATACTTCAATATCATAAAAGCCATATAGGAAAAGCACACAGCAAATATCATTCTCAATGAGGAAAAACTGAGAGATTTTTCCCTAAGGTCAGGAACACAGTAGTGACATCCACTATGACCACTGCTGTTCAGCATAGTACCAGAAGTCCTAACCTCAACAATCAGACAACAAAAAGAAAGAAAAGGCATCCAAATCAGCAAAGAAGTCAAACTCACTTTTTGCAGATGACATGATACTCTATGTGGAAAACCCAAAAGACTCCATCCCAAATTTGCTAGAACTCATACAGGAATTCAGTAAAGTGTCAGGATATAAAAAGCAATGCACAGAAATCAGTTGCATGTCTATACACTAACAATGAGACAGAAGAAAGAGAAATTAAGGAGTCAATTCCCTTTATAATCACACCCAAACCTGTAAGATACCCAGGAATAAACCTAACCAGAGAGGTAAAGGATCTTTACTCAGAAAACCATAGAACACTCATGAAAGAAATTGAGGAAGACACAAAGAAATGGAAAAACTTTCCATGCTCATGGATTGGAAGGACAAATATTGTGAAAATGTCTATGCTACCTAGAGCAATGTACACATTCAGTGCAATCCCTATCAAAATACCATCACCTTTTTTCACAAAGCTGGAACAAATAATCCTAAAATTTGTATGGAAACAGAAAAGACCCTGAATAGCCAAAGGAATGTTAAAAAAGGACACCAAAGCTAGTGGCATCACAATTCCAGACTCTAAGTTCTATTACAAAGCTATACTCATTTTGAGGCACCTGGGTGGCTCAGAGGATTGAGCCTCTGCCTTCAGCTCAGGTCATGATCTTGGGGTTCCTGGATCGAGTCCCATTTCAGGCTCTCTGCTCAGTGGGGAGCCTGCTTCCCCTTCTTTCTCTGCCTGTCTCTCTGCCTATTAGTGATCTCTCTCCCTGTCAAATAAATAAATAAAATCTTTAAAACAAAAAAACCACAAAGCTATATTCATTTAGACAGTATGGCAATGGCACAAAAACAGACACATAGATTAACAGAACAGAATAGAGAACCTAGAAATTGACCCTCAACTCTATGGTCAACTAATCTTCAACAAAGCAGGAAAAATATGCAAATGAAAAAAGGCAGTCCTCAACAAATGGTGTTGGGAAATGGGATAGCCACATGCAGGAGAATGAAACTGGACCATTTCCTTATACCATACACAAACATAGACTCAAAATGGATGAAAGGCCTCAATGTGAGACAGGATTCTAGAAGAGAACAAGGCAGAAACCTCTTTGACCTTAGCCACAGCAAATTCTTGCTAGACAGGTCTCCAAAGGCAAGGGAAACAAAGGCAAAAATGAACTACTGGGACTTCATCAAGATAAAAAGCTTTTGCACAGCAAAGAAAATGGTTAACAAAACCAAAAGACAACTGAGAAGATATCTTTAAGTGACATATCAGATAAAGGGCTAGTATCCAAGATCTGTAAAGCACTTATCAAAATCAACACCCAAAGAACAAATAATCCAATTAAGAAATGGCCAGAAGACAGGAACAGACGTTTCTCCAAAGAAGACCTCCACATGGCCATAAGACATGTGAAAAAATGTTCCACATCATTCAGTATCAATGAAATACAAATCAAAACCACAACGAGATACCACTTAACACCAATCAGAATGGCTAAAATTAACAAGTCAGGAAACTACAGATCTTGGTAAGGATGTGGAGAAAGAGGAACCCTCCTACGCTGTTGGTGGGAATGCAAACTGGTGCAGCCACTCTGGAAAACAGTATGAACGTTCTTCAAAAAGTTGAAAATAGAGCTACCCTATGACCCAGCAATTGCACTACTGGGATTTATCCCAGAGATACAAATGTACTGATCCGAAAGGGCACCTGCACCCTAATGTTTATAGCAATGTCTACAATAGCCAAACTATGAAAAGAGCCCAGATGTTCACTGACAGATGAATGGATAAAGAAGTGGTGGTAGCTATATAAATGGAATATTACTCAGCCATCAAAAAAGGAAATCTGGCCATGTGCAATGACATGGATGGAACTAGAGGGTATTTTTTTTTCAAGATTTTATCGGTTTATTTGACAGAGAGAAACACAGCCAGAGAGGGAACACAGCAGGAGTGAGAGAGGGGGAAGTAGGCTTCCTATCTAGCAGGGATCCCAATGCAGGGCTCTATCCCAGGACTCCAGGATCATGACCTGAGCCTAAGGCAGAGGCTTAAGGACTGAGCCACCCAGGTGCCCCACAACTAGAAGGTATTATGCTAAGTGAAATAAGTCAATCAGAGAAAGACAATTCTCATATGAGCTCACTGATATGTGGAATTTAAGAAGCAAAACAGAGGATGATAGGGGAAGAAAAGAAAAAATAAAACAAGACAAAACCAGAGAGGGAGATAAACCATGAGAGACTCCTAATCAAAGGAAACAAACTGAGGGCTGCTGGAGGCGAGGGGCGCGTAAGGGATGGGGTCACTGGGTGGTGGACATTAAGGAGGGCAAGTGATGTAAGAGAACTGGGTAGTATATAAGACTGATGAATCACTGAACTCTACTTCTGAAACTAATAATATACTATATGTTAATTGATTCAATTTAAATTTTAAAAATCTTAAATATATATATATATATGTTGCATAATGTCTATGAATCAATTTGTTGTCAGATCCTCCAGTTAAAAATCCTGCTTCTAGGAAATTTTTCATGTTTCTTAGATACCAAGAAATACCTCCTTAATGACTTGCTGTTCTATGTCTTCACTAAAGGTCTGGTAGAGCTGTGGCTTCCCATGGTTGTTAAAGATAAGGATTGCCTTGACCATGGCTGAGTTGGGCCCAACCAGATGGGTGCTGAGGGCCAGGGTGAGGTACTTTCTAGAGCCTCTCCTTGGGATCTCAGTGGAGATTCTTCCCCCTGCCACACCTTCCAAAAAAAACATGATTTTTTTTTTTTTTAAGTAAACTCTGCACCCAAACTTGGACTCAAACTTATGGCCTGGAGATCAAGAGTTGTGCACTCTACCCACTGAGTTGGCCAGGTGCCCCAAGAACCATGATTTTTTTTTTCTTAAGATTTTATTTATTTATTTAACAGAGAGAGAGACAGCAAGAGAGGGAACACAAGCAGGGGAGTGGGAGAGAGAGAAGCAGGCTTCCTGCCAAGCAGGGAGCCTGATACAGGGCTCAATTCCAGGACCCTGAGATCACGACCTCAGCTGAAGGCAGATGCCCAATGACTGAGCCATCCAGGTGTCCAAGAACCATGATTTTTGAGGGAAGAAAGAAAGTACAGATTTTCTGTAGTTCCATAGTTCCAAATCTGAATTAGAAGTATCAGTATGAACACTATATATACATAGATTTGTCCACCAAAAAGACCTAGAAACAGTGACCAATACAACAGTACTAAGTGTTCCTAGGACAAGGCACTCTTTAATTACTGTTTCTCATTAAAACAACTGCGATTCTTGGATAAGAGGGTGGAGATTGTTGGATGCTAGAGAAATGCTAGGATCCACGGATCGGAGGTGATGGTAAGGGAGACAAATTACTGAGATGGATGGGGGGCCTGGATGGCTCAGTAGTTAAGTGTCTGTCTTTGGCTCAGGTCACAATCCCAGAGTCCTGGAATCAAGGCCCGCATCAGGCTCCCTGCTCAGCAGGAAGCCTGCTTATTCCTCTCTCACTCCCCCTGCTTGTGTTCCCTCTCTAGCTGTATTTCTCTCTGTCAAATAAATAAATAAAATCTTAAAAAAAAAAAAGAACTACTGAGATAGGTATGACAGAGCAAGTAAACTGGAAGGTAAGATGGTCGTTGGAGAACTGGGTTTGAGATTTCCTTTTTTTTCCAGATTTTATTTATTCATTTCAGAGAGACTGTAGGAGCAGGGAGAGGGACAGAGGGATGGGAGAAGTAGACTGTCCCCTGAGCAGGGAGCCCCCTGTGGGGCTTGATCCCAGGACCCTGGGATCATGACCCAACCTGAAGGCAAACACTTAAGAGACTGAACCACCCAGGTGCTCCAGGGTTTGAGATTTCTAAGATGAAAATTTTTTGGTGATGTCAAGGTTTAGGTTATGATTGGTGGAATGAGGAAAGATCATGGAGGACAAGGTGGTTAAGAAATGGAAAGGTCAGGGGCACCTGGGTGATACAAGTTGGCTAAGCATTCAACTCTTGATTTTAGCTCAGGTCAGACCTCGTTGTCTTGAGGTCAAGACTGGCATTGGGCTTGGCAATGGGTGTGGAGCCTGCTTCAGATTCTCCCTCTGTGCCCCCATCCCTACCCCCGCCCCCTCTACAGCTTGTGCGTGGGAGCTCACACATTCTTTCTCTATCCCTCTCTCTCTCTCTAAAAAAAAAATAATTGTTATAAATAACACTGAACTTTACCAAAAGCTTTTTTTGAGAGGTGGTCTCCCCTTGATAATCCTATGATTTTCTCATTGAGTCTATTAACGTGATAAATTACATTTTTAGATTTTTTTTTCTTTTTTTAAAGATTTTATTTATTTGACAGAGAGAAACACAGCGAGAGAGGGAACTCAAGCAGGGGGAGTGAGAGAGGGAGAAGCAGGCTTCCCGCCAAGCAGGGAGCCTGATGTGGGGCTCGATCCCGGGTCTCCGGGATCATGATCTGAGCTGACAGCAGTCACTTAACCAACTGAGCCATCCAGGCACCCCTCTTTTTTCTTTTTTAAGAGGGAGAAGCAGGCTTCCTGCTGAGCAGGGAGCCTGATGTGGGACTCGATCCTGGGTCTCAGGGACCAAGACCTGAGCCGAAGGCAGTTGCCCAACCAACTGAGCCACCCAGGTGCCCCGGTCCCCCCCCCCCTTTTTTTTTTTTTTTAATTTATTTATTTATTTTTTTATTGTTACTAAATTTTTT
>PITA01027347.1:0-21077 GCA_004023965.1 Spilogale gracilis | reverse complement strand
AAAAAAAAAAAAAAAAAAAAAAAAAAAAAAAAAAATAAAGATATAAAATTATTTTTTACAAAAAAAAAAATAAATAAATAAATAAAAACCTTATCTGAAAAAATCTTATTTTATGTACAAAAAAATTAGGAGGCTAGACAGTCATTTTAAACCAACAGAATTGGGTGCCTGGGTGGCTCAATGGGTTAAAGCCTCTGCCTTCAGCTCAGGTCATGATCTCAGGGTCCTGGGATTGAGGCCCATGTTGGGCTCTCTGCTCAGCAGGAGCCTGTTTCTTCCTCTCTCTGCCTGCCTCTCTACCTACTTGTGATCTCTCTCTGTCTGTCAAATAAGTAAATAAAATCTTAAAAAAAAATTAAAAAATTTAAACCAACAGAATTATCTGCCAGAGTAGGTAGTAAGGACCACAAGTGGATGGTTGGTTCAAATTCAGAAATGATAAAGACTTGGGCTTATAATTGTGTGATGTGGACCCTGGCCAGTTAACTCCGGCCAAGCCAGTAATGACCAAGGGAAAGTTTTATATTGACTATCCTTGTGACTGCCTTAAGTTGCCAGTTGGTCACCATGCTCCTCCTGGATAGAATAAGCTACCGGACCTTGATGTATTTTAGATTGCATTAACGTGAACCTCTTACTGAATATCCCCCTTCTCTGTGTTAGTTAACCCACAGCTGAAAAGCTGATGTCCACATCCTTGAGAAGGATATTAGCAAACTGGAAGAAATGCTCAGAGGAGAACTGGAGTTCTGAGGGACTAGTAGAAACACTCAAAACAACTGGGATATTTAACGTTGTAAAATAGTTGATGTTTGCTAACACTGAGTTGAGTGTTAAATGAAAAGAAAGAGAATGGGGTAGAATCACACATTAGTATAGTGTGTAATTTGTGTGTGTGTGTGTAAGAGAGAGATAGGGGGATATCTGCTACTATGTGCCCATTATGTAAGCCATGCATCCATAACTTGTGTTATCTTGTTTAATCCTTATTGACAATCTCACATGGTGTGTTTTCCTGTCCATGTTTTGTAGATGAGAAAATAATGACCAGCGAGTTTAAGTCAGTGTGTTCAGGCTTGCTCAGGCAATTTTGGACCTAGAAATATTTTCATTGAAACTTCATGCTCATGGGGCATCTGGGTGGCTCAGTCCTTGAGCGTCTACCATTAGCTCAGGTCATGATCCCAGGGCCTTGGGATCGAGCCCCGCATCAGGCTCTCTGCTCGGCAGGAAGCTTGCTTCTTCCTCTCCCACTCCCCCAGCCTGTGTTCCCTCTCTAGTGTGTCTCTCTCACTATTAAATAAATAAATAAAATCTTAAAAAAAAAGAAAGAAACTTCATGCTCTTTCTACAATACCACCTTGAAACGTATAATAGAGATTTTTAAAAAATGAATTATCAAAACTAAAAGAAGGAAGTAATATGTTTTAAGGGGTAGCAAAAGCAGTGAACAAAATTTAGTGGCTGCCTGGAAAAAAACAAAACAAAACAAACAAAACAAAACAAAACAAAACCTAGTCCCTTTCCAGTGAATTTGCTATGATAGGCCTGAATGAAGAAAATTCAGTGGGTAGATATGGGTAATACTCAAGAGCCACAAGATTCCATTGTTTCATTCTTTTGTGGGTAAATTCCCTGGAAAGAAACAAAACTCTCAGGATACACTTTTTGATCCATGACTTCTGAATTTAAAGGCTCATTGTCATGCATGAGCCTTTAAATTCAGTGTTCCTTCAGACCACAGTGTTCCTTCGAAAGACATCTTTATTGGGACACCTGGGTGGCTAGTCGGTTAAGTGCCTGCCTTTGCCAGGTCGTGATCCCAGGGTCCTGGGATCGAGTCTCACATCGAGGTCCTTGCTCAGCAGGGAGCCTGCTTCTCTCTCTGCCTGCTATTCCTGCTGCTTGTGCTCTCTCCCTCTCTCTGACAAATAAATAAATAGAAATCTTAAAAGAAAGATGTCTTTACTAAGTAATTGTGGGCTGATTTACATAAGGCTAAGACCTTTAATCAATTAAAAAATTATGTTGAAATCTTTTTTTCTGACAGTTGTGCTTTGTAAACCTTTAATCGCATTGGCCCAAGTTTTTAAGTCAAACTTTGGTGATGTGGATAATCTTAATTCAGGGGACCCATTTTCTTAGGCTTGAGTCAAATTTCCTTTTCTATTTAGTCAATCATTATAACAATGGAAATATCACTTTCTGATACATTCTTTTTGCCTGAAGTTTAACTGATTCCAGGATAGTTAAGTGTGGAAGGGGAAGTGATAAAATGTGACGAGCCAAGTTCCACTCACTGGCAGAAAAATTCTTGAACACAAAGGTGGGCAGTTAATAGAGCTCCATTTAAAAGCTCTATCACAGAGGCAATTGAGTGTAAATTTGGACCTACGGTCACCCAGCCCTTCCACTACATGGTTCTGTGGCTTTGGTCATTGCGTCCCTCTACCTTTCTTCTTTATTTCTACAAAATGAAGGAGGTCAAGACCAAAGAACATCAGGTCTGCTTCCTGCTAGAACATTCTATACGTTTAGGAAACACACTTGAATTTTTAGATAAATATATTTTCAGATTTAGTATTGAGGTTTCTTTTCTTTAGAAATACCTTGTATTTTTGGGGCACCTGGGTGGCTCAGTTGGTTAAGCGACTGCCTTCGGCTCAGGTCATGATCCCGGAGACCTGGGATCGAGCCCCACATCGGGCTCCCTGCTTGGCGGGAAGCCTGCTTCTCCCTCTCTCACTCCCCCTGCTTGTGTTCCTTCTCTGCCTGTGTTTCTCTCTGTCAAATAAATAAAATCTTTAAAAAAAAAAAAAAAAGAAATACCTTGTATTTTCTGGGGTGCCTGGATGGCTTAGTGCATTAAATGGCCAACTTCTGATTTTGACTCAGGTCAAGATTTCAGGAACATGGGATCAAGCCCCGCATGGGGGGAGTGTGTGCATGTGTATGTGTGTGTGGGGGTCTGTGCTCAGCAGGATGTCTGCTTGTCCCTCTCCCTCCCCCAACTTGCACTCTCTCTCTAAAATAAAAAAAAAAATAATAAATAAATAAATAAATAAATAAATAAATAAATAAATAAATAAAATCTTTAATACATCCATTTCTTATATTTTCTGGAGATAAAAAATGGTGAAAAAGCAGGGACAAATGTAAGAACGGCGAATAAAAATCTGAAAGGACAGAATGAAAGGGGCAGAATAGAGGCAGCTTTGGGAACAGAATATAATCAGCCTGAAGGGATGAGGGGCAGAGTTCCGGGAAATGATTAGGGAGCCTAAATTGCTGACCAGAGCAAAGGAGTCAAAGTTATTATTTTTTTTAAGATTTTATTTGGGGTGGCTGGGTGGCTCAGTCAGTTAAACCTTCTTCAGCTCAGGTCATGATGAGATTGAGACCCTTGATGGGCTCCTGGCTTAGCAGGGACTCTGCTTCTCCCTCTCCCCCTCCTCTTGCTCTCTCTTTCTGCCAAATAAATAAATAAATCTTAAAAAAAGATTTTTTTTTTTTATTTGAGAAGGAGAGTAAGTGAGAGAGAGAGAGAGAGAGAGTGTATGAGCAGAGGGAGGAGCAAAGGGAGAGCGAGAAGCAGACTCCCTTCTGAACACAGAGCCCGAAGCGGGACTCTATCCCAGGACCCCCAAATCAAGACCTGAGTGGAAGGCAGATGCTCAACTGACTGAGCCACCCAGATGCTCCAGAATTCAAAGTTCTTATTTTAATCCTCCCCTCCCCTGATACTGTAAGACTTTTCAAGATGGATCATGTTTGTTCACTAGTCACCTTCCCCCAGAAATTTGTGAACCTGGGGAAAACTGGAATAGGGTCTTATTTAGATCTGCCTCCTCTATCCTGGTTCGCACAAGGAAGTCACACAATAAATAGATGGGCAGCTTGAAACTGAGCTTCTCTGGTGAATGAAAACAAAGGAGCCTCCTGGTGGTTTTATTCCGATGCTACTTGCTTCTTGCTGCAGGTCAGGGGCTGCTGCTGGTGGTGGCAGGAAGAGACTCCAGGTCAGAGTTTCTTCTTCCATTACTCCCTGCCGGTCCTAGGTCACTTGCTGCTCACTGCTTCTCCTCCTGCATCTTCTGGCGCACCCAGGCGACAAGCCTATCAGGCAGAGTGCCTTTTCGACTGCCATCCTTCCAGATGCCCGTACCACACAAATAATGAGACAGGAGACTTCTTCGCTTGACTCCAAGGACAAATGCTCTAAGGTCCAGAATTCAAATTAGGGTGGTCTCAGGATTTCACAATATCCTCCCCGCCTCCCCCGTCTGCTCCCTATAGAGGCTGCCGAATAAAGTGCGAGTCTATCTCCACGCTTTGGTAACAAGGGTCCTTTGCTTCTTTCAGACTTTCTAGGGGCTTGGAATCATGTGTTTTCTCTGGTGATTCAAAGCATAATAGGGTTGATACCTGTTATATTACTCTGGAGCATTCTGTCACTTGGCTGGTTAAAAAGGTGGGAGAGAAGGGTGGCAGGAGGGAGGAAGCTGTACTTGATCCTTATGGAAGCCAGTTAAAATTAATTGGAAAAAGCTTTTAAAGACCCAAGATGCCGACCAAATGGATCTCCGACCCGCGGCCTCATCCCGCACAGAACACGGAGGTCACTGCGAAGCTGCAGATTTATGCAGAAGGGTTGGGTGATGGAAAATGAGACAAAAGCATTTGGATTTTATTATTCCATTTACTCTGACCCTGGGCCATAAAGGGTTTGGAGAGCCTGTTTTATGTATTCAGCTGGTTGCCACACTGACAGGCATTTGGAGCCACTTAAATAAACCAGCCTGGTCCCACAGCTGCAACAGCATTGTATCAAATTCAGGTTAGGGTTGAAAAGCGGAGCCTATGCCACAGCGTCTCCAGCAGGTGCACCGGGAAGTTTTTGTGTGTTTGCTTTACTACGGTCCCTGATTTTTGGCATAGCTTCTGTATCCGTCCCTTGAGTTGGATTTCCAGCTAACTTGGAGACTGAAATTGGTTTGGTTTTTGCATAAGGGGCATGCATCTTCGGGGTTGACCCCTGCTTTCCAGGAGCGCTCCTTGGATTTCAGGGACGTTGGTGAGGTTATGGTTTGGTTTGGAGATTCATGTGGACCCCGGTACTTCTTTATTTTTTTTTTTATGTTGTTTTCTCATAGTTCACTGAATTCTTTGAACCCAGCTTGCTTGTGGGAGCGCCTGCTACAGCTGAAAGGCAAACCAGGGAAGGAATGCAACATGGAAGACTATGGAATTGAATCCATAAGTGTGTCTCTGTGAGAGACAAAATCTAGGTCCTGGGTTTTCTGTTTGGGTGTGGACACACGAGGACTAACCAAAGGAGCAGAGGGGGAAAACTGGAACAGGAAGAGTTCAGTCCATGCAAGTAGAGTCTCTCCTACACTCTGTTTCAGGTGCCAACGTCATCCTAGAACAAGATATTGTTTCCATTTTACAGATGTCAAAACTGAGGCTGAGAAATGTTAAAAGATGTGCCCAAAGTTCACATGACTAGAAAGGAGGGGTCTTTCAGCTATGTGTTTTTGCCCGCACATCCCTCTTGCTATAACAAAGCCTCTGCTTGCCACTAACAGAGGTGTAATCACCAAACGGAGTCCAGGTGCATGGCTTCTGGAAACCAGAGACACCCAAATGCGTGGGGGGTGCACCAAGAGCGTGGGGCTTGAAACACACTTTGACCTTGAGAGCGTACTCCTTCAGAACCCCAAGGAGAGTGTGGACAAGCTAATTGAGGATACCTGTTTTGTTTCATACTGTTCTTCTCAGGTCTGTTCTTCATAGAAAAGCCATCAGGACTTTGAACTATTAATCATTTGTCACAAAGACTGATTTTACCATTCTTCCCCATCTCTCACTACCCCAGACACTCACCCCAAAACGTCCTAAGAGTTCTAAGAGTGGTATTTTCATCATTCGTTTTTTTCTTCCCATATCTGAAACTCAGGGAAAGTACCAAAGAAAAGTCACAGCTATTGAATCACATTTTTTTTTTAAATCTCAGATTTTTATGAATGAGTGTTAATGAGTAGATCTCAGCTGGGCCTCCAAACACAACTTCCCATAAAAAGATTCAAATGTCTGCACAAAGATAAGGGAGTCACTTAATATGTTTTGTTTTTTAAAATAATTTTTAGTTTTTGAGATAAAAGACACATAAAGAATGTATTTTCTGCTTTAATATAAAAACATGCCCACTTAAAATTTAAAAAAAGAAAATGTACAATTGAATAAAATACAAATAAAATTGTGCTCTTTAGGGTAGGATATTAAACAAGAACATTTTCAGTTATATTTTTTCATTTGAGATTTTTTTTCCTGTTAATCTTGTAAAGGCGAAAATAGGACTCATCTTTCCAGATAGAGATGCTAAATGTTGGAGCTTGGCTTCCTTAGAGTTTGCCCAGGATTCAACAGTAGCTTGCCACACTCAGGGCAAACTAGCCAAGAGATGGCACATGGCCTGATTTCCAGGGGAATCTTTTTGAGATGTACCTAGTATTCCCCCTTTTCAGCATCAAATCTCCACTGAGCTACATGCAATCTACCAATGTTAAAAGAATCTGAGATAAACCTCTTCACATGCCAGGGTTGGAAATTTGTTGAGCTTCTTGACAGGTTAGTAGTCCTGAGTTGGGTTGAAAAACGACTATGCTAACTTCCATGTGAACAGTTGAAACTTCAAATGTTAATACATCGATCGGGTTTTTAATATTTGTTTCAAACTCAGTAATTAGAAGAGCATATAGGATTAATCAGCAGAATGCTAGAAGAGTTTTTTAAAGGTTTTATTTATTTATTGGAGAGAGAGTGAGAGAGAGAGAGAGAGAGAGAGAGAACAAGAACGAGCTGGGGGAAGGGTCGGAGGCAAAGGGAGAAGCAGACTCCCTACTGAGCAGGGAACCCTATGTGGGACTTGATCCCAAGACAGGGGGACCATGACCTGAGCCAAAGGCAGATGCCTAATGACTAAGCCACCAGGGACCCCATCCTGAAGCATTCTTGCTTCAAATGAACATCCCCCCACCTTAAACTCCTAATCTAGATTTCCTTTCCTCCAGTGCTGTGAATCCCAACTGACTTCTGTAGAAATATCAGTGTTCATGGTGTGAGGGTGGCTCACGGCAAAAGGTGAAGAAATGATCACCTAGTCTTAGAGCAAAAAGGAAAACCATTGGAATTAAAATGAGAACCAGTGACCATGTTTGTCCACACTGGACTCTAACTAGAAATAATATTTTTGTCGCAGGAAGATTCCTAAAGCTTCTTCTGAAGGGTAGATACTACTCCCTCATTTCCTTCCTCCTAGTTCCCGCACTTTCAGTGAATGTGGGTCAGACGCTTGACATTCCTTTTGTGAATGGTCTCTGATCTTTGCTCTGACTCATGCCAAAAGAGGTTTAACGCATATTTGTCACTGAATTGACCAGGTATCTCGTTAGAACTGGCTGCTTGGCTATTTTATAGTGATGCTCTATACCATAGTGCAGTGTGTTTTTGGTAATGCCTTTTCTTTGTTTTCTGTTTGGCATAATCCATCAGAAGAGAGCTAAGGAGTAGTTGTGGTTTCCATTAGATGACTCGGAGTGCAGGGGGGCATCACCTCAAGATGGCCTGAGATCTGTGATGAGGGGCTCAAAACACAGGGCGGAAAAGTCACCTCTTACTCCAATTTCTGACGATTCTACAACTCTTCTCCTACACTGTTGGCTGGGCGGCTGCGCAGATTAAAAAGCCATGCGAGCCTGTGCAGGCTTTTTAAATGCACATCGTACAATAAAAGCTAATGGTGACTCTTGATGACTTTTGCGGAAATTGGGGCACCTGCGATTTAATTGGCATTTTCCTCCCTTAAGCATGGCTTTGGAATGCCCATCCCAGCTCACTTGTGCAGGCTGGAAAATCTCTGGATTCGTGTTTAACGTCTCCAGCCATCAGACACTGTTCATTCCTGAGGGTGCAGCAGTGGCTTAACTTCAGCTTGGATTCTGAGATTTCGAGGGAACGTCTGCCAAACTAGGTGGGGATTTTGTATGGTCTAAAGTTAGAAATGCTCTCAACTTGATACACAGTTTCCCTCACCCTGTATTTTGGCATTTCTAGGAAATGTTACATAAAGGGAGACCAAAAGATTTTGACTCTACATTACAACTCTGGCAAATATATCTTCTATTGTGGTAAGACGACATGGAAACCATAAGCAACACAAAGTACTACCATGTGAATGGAATTCGTGGTTGGGTTAGCACCCTTTCTGCAGACAAAGAGAGAAAAACAAAACAAAACAAAACAACAAAAAGAAACCAAAACCAAAACCAAAAAAACCCACCAAATGCAAATTTCAAGCGAGACAAATTCACACTTTTCTTAAAGCAAAAAGCCTTCATATAATTTGGAACAACCAGTCTGCTTGACTTATGTTCTTATATGTAAGTGGAAATCCTTTTTGATATTTACACTACTGATTTCTTTAATCTCCACTCTGGAATTAATAGACAATAACGTCGGATTGCTTCTTCGGCTGCCCCAGCACTTGTGCGTATTTACCCAAGTGTCTAGAGTAGGGATTGTACACATATCTCTAATCCACCTGCCTGTGTTAGTTAAAAGCCCAGATAAAATCAGCAGCCCTTAGATCTTAACCTTTTAAGTCTGAAATGTTTTTTAAAGTCTAGCCATGGCAACTGAAGCTGGGGTGTGTGCGCGGAGGGAGGACGAAACCAGGGCGGGGAGACCAGTCCGGGAACGGGTATCTAAACACTTTCTCAGCTTGAAGCACAGTTGCATTCAATTAAGCCAAAAATATTATCATCATAGTGACTATATCCGCCCAAACCGGGAGGGTGAATCTCAGGAGGCAGGAATTGCCTTCTTCATGATGCACAGACATGGCACTGGGCCTGGCTAGCTGTTTATCCAAATAACTGCAACCCACTTTCAGCTTTCTCTCTGGGTGTATGCTGGGGAAGGGAAGGCGAGAAAAGGGGGAGGGGCAAAGCATCCCTAGATGCAGATACCCTAATGACAGATGCTGAGTGCACAGAAAAAACTAAAAGCCCATTTTTGGTTCAGCATTTAAGCCTCTGGAACAGTCACTAGCGACAATTTCCATGTCTTAGTTTCCCAGACTTATTGTAGATCTAAATGGACAGACTAAAACCAAACGAGATACTTTAAACTTTTACTGAACACAACTCATGTGCTAGTAAATGAACTCTTTTTACCTTGGTATTTTCTTAGACTCCTTGCAGCAACTGATCCCTTGAAATAAATTAGGTGGTGGTTGATGTTGTTTCCACAATAGGAGGTTGCAATTTTTCTTTATCACTGACTTTATATTCCTTAACTAAAGAAAAGCGATAAAACCCAAACAAAAGAGAGCTATTATAGTGTATAGTGTCCTGACACTTCTTTTATGATGTATGAGTAGAGTTAAACTACCATATGTTTTCTAAGCCACAGATCCAAAGCAAAACTGGCAATTGTTCATGAAGAAAATAATCATAAGACTGTTTTCTGCAACTGTATGTTTAATACACTTGATAAACTAGTTGATACCATCAGTATAGCATTTCTTTATCTGAAGAGTTCCTTATTAATGATGATTCTTTTTTTAAAGATATTTATTTATTTATTTTAAAAGATTTTATTTATTTATTACAGACAGAGAGGGAGCATGAGAAGGTCCGAGGGAGAAGCAGACTCTCCATTGAGCAGGGAGCCTGATGTGGGACTTGATTTAGGATCATGACCTCAGCTGAAGGCAGACGCTTAACTGACTGAGCCATCCAGGAGCCTTATTTATTTATTTATTTATTTATTTATTTATTTATTTATTTATTTGTCAAAGAGAAAGAGTAAGCAGGGAGGGAGAGGAAGAATCAGACTCCTCACTGAGCAAGGAGCTGGTTGTGGGGCTCGATCCCAGGAGCCTGGGATCATGACCTGAACCAAAGGCAGGTGTTTAACCAACTGAGTCCCCCGGGTGCCCCCCTAATGACTATTTCAACTGAGCCTACCATTGGATCTATGCCTTTAAGGCAATGATATGATTGCTCATCTTGGCATTTCTCACCTCATGTCTACTTCTTCTTGAGGGCAAGCATCAAGTTTTCTTTATCTCCATGCTGCTAGCAGAGAGTGGCCACTGCGTACATACTTATTACATGACCACTCGAATTACAGAATAACAAAAGCCAGCAACGTTTGGTTAAAACACTCTCCCAAATTCCCACCCCAAGTTTAGTGTGTGTTTCTTTGTTTTTTGAGTGAGCTATTGCTTGCTGCTGCTCCCTGAAAACATAGGGCAGTGGGATTAATTCTTCAGTTACCTCCAATGGGGAAGTGAGCCTAAACAAATATTCTATTAAGAAAGTGTTTGGTCTTGGTTTTGGGGTTATTGTACACTTAGCCTGAATTCTCCACTTCCCTTCCTTTCATTGGCATCTGACATCATGGCAAGTTGAATGGGCAAGCCATGTATTGGAATGTTCTGTCAGTCATGGTACCATTAGCGGTATGTACATTACCCTACTCCAGGCTCATATTTGTCATATTATAAGACTTAGTGATGGAAGAACTTGACTAAACTCGTCTAGCCTCTGAATGTCAGAGCAAGGTCTCAAACGAGGTTTGTGTGCCATGGCTCACAATGGAAATAGGCTCATTTCTGCTCCTGGCTACTTCTGTCCTACGCTGTTGGTCTTCTGGAGTGTTTACCACTGTCCTGTCAAAATGCATCAACTCAACAATAAAAAGACAACTCAATCTTTAAAATGAGCAAATGACTTGAAAAGACATTTCTCCAGAAAGGTATACAAATGCCCAATAAATGAGAAGATGCTTCTCGTTATCAGCCATCAGGGCAATGTAGATCATAATTGCAAGACACCACTTCATATCCACCAGGATGGCAATAAAAAAACAGGAAAATAACAAGGGTCAGTGAGGAGATGTAGAAATTGGAACACTCATTACTTTGCTGGCAGAAATGTAAAATGGGGTAGCCACCGTGGAAAACAACTGACCAGTTTCTCAAAATGTTCAACATAAAATTACCATGTGACCCAACAACTCCACTCCTTGGTTTTTATCTCCAAAAAGTGAAAACATACTTAAACAAAAAAAGCCTAATACACAAACGTTCAAGCAGATTATCTGTAATAGCCAAAACATGGGAACTACCACATGTCCATGAACCGATGGACAATAAACAAGATGTTGTAAACACATACAGTGGAATATTATTCAGCCATAAAAAGGAATGGGATACAGTTACATACTATGGGGTAGGTGAACATTAAAAACATTATTCTAGATAGAAGAAGCTGGACGCAAAAGGAAATATATTGTATGAATCTTTTTATATAGTGTTGTGACGTGAGCTAGGGCAGTTGCCCTAGGGACTTTTTTAAAAAAGATTTTATTTATTTATTTGGCAGAGAGAGATCACCAGTAAGCAGAGAGGCAGGCAGAGAGAGTCGAGGAAACAGGCTCCCTGCTGAGCAGAGAGTCTGACACTGGCCTCGATCCCAGGACCCTGGGACCATGACCTGAGCCGAAGGCAGAGGCTTTAACCCACTGAGCCACTCAGGCGCCCCTGGGGACTTTTAAAAGGTGGAATTCATGACCAAGTACCCAGAAATTTCTCTCTGCTCTGAGATCAGTGAGGCCGGCAGTTCTGAATCCACATGATAAGACATTTATAGTCGGTAGAAACAAAACTTAACAATTCTCCTTAGGGTCCTGGAATAAACCCCAAAGGGGAAAGCAGGTGGTGAGTGAACAGGACCTATGACATGCCTAGAAAAATAAAGGCCTAATGCACTGATGCCGATTTTTGTTCAGAACAAGGATTCTAATACGGATCCTCAGAAATGGTGTGTATCAAGACCGTAAATGTGAGAAAGGATTTGGCTTTGCATCTTAACCTTAGGGTTATAAGTGTAAGTATTAGGGAGAGACCAAGAGTGTCCCACACTCTTACAGAAGAGCTGTGGGATGTCAAGACATTTGCTGCATATCCAAATATGTCTTATATTGCCATTTGTGGAAGAAAGTCCAATGAATGTGGAAAAAATATCCTTTTTGACTGTGTGAGTGCATCTTTCTTACCCTCTTCTTCTGACTTTCTCTCTCAATCTAGGCTCAACAAGGGTCCCCATAGACATAGAATAAAGCAGTATTGTTTAGTGGGGGATTTAATTTCACTCCATCACAAGCGACCATCCCAGTCCTGTCATGGCAATTTGTCACACTTTTTTGTGTGCTCTATCTTTCTGAAGTTCCATCTCTTCTACCGTCCACTGCATAATCTCCTTCTCCGGGATAAAGCTCCCCCACATAATGAAAGAGGTGGAATTGCGAATGGAAAGTCAATGGACACAGTTATCAATTTGGGGCCCACACCCCCTGACTCCTGGGATTCCGCCCCAGCAGCCAAAGAGGCGTTAGTGGAGCCTGCTGTGTGGGGAAAAAAACAGCACCACCACCACGTTTGCGGAGGCCAAAGGAAGAGCTGGTGGCCGCTGGGCGATGTAATCCAATGCCTTCCTGAAGAGACCACCACACAGAGGAATGCTAGGGGCCCCCCATCAGCCTGCTGCAGCTCAGCCGTACAGTGTGTTAGGATGCAACTGATATTCTGAGCTGTCTCTGAATGTGTTCTGAAAGGAAGACTTGGGAGGGCAAACCGGCAAGCCATAAAGAGGATCCCAACCCTTGGTGTTTGTTTCCAGCCAGGTCTTATGGCCAACGGCACAAAGAAGAATATACTGTGAGATGCCCTCTGGAATACAAATGTATCTAAACCCAAACCAGGCCATCTCTCATTTATGGAAACTCAAGTTCCAATCTTCATTTGAACATGGTGAAAAGAATCTCTTTAACAGTCACTCCTGAGCAACGTCATGGGATTTATTTTAACCACTTACAGGGCATCCCCTATGACCTGTCTCTCTTCATTTCCTGCAACCATTATCGGGGTGGGATTCTCCTTTTTGTCATTGGTCTTGTCACTGTTCTAGATGTTCCCACAGGGTCACCATTGAAAGTGTTAGTGAGTCCCTATGCATTTTCCCACACCCCAAACGATGATGAGCAAACAAGTCTTTTCCACCATCATGGAAAAGAAAATTGATAGTGCAAGTAATAACACTCGTCTATATACACATAAGTGAAGTCACTGCAAATGCACAGAATCCTCAATTCACTGATGAATCTACCTGGCAGTTCATGGTCAGTTATGTTATTTTATTTATTTTTAACGTAACCATTAGCTCTACTAAAACAACAAGGAGAATGCTATGTTCTGGAGGGAAATAACCCATTCTTAGTTTTTTCTAAGAACTTTTATAAACATACAGGATGGGAGCAGATGTGGGTCTGACATTTGGCTCTGTCACTTGTTAATTATATGATCTTGGGGAAATTGCTTAACTTTCATGGTCTCCTAATTGAAAGAAAAAGGAAATAATAATCCCCATCCTTTACGGGTAGCTTGAAATTCAATAAGGTAAGTTGCAAGCCTGAATGCTACTGCTTATAATATTATTATTTTCAGGTATCTAAAGATTGTGATTTTAAGTATATATAAAAATATATAAATATGTAATCTTAAATTATATAATTATATATTTTACCATACTTATATATTTATATGCAAAATTTTATATAAAATATATTGCATACATTCTATATTATATACATATATTATACATATATGCATACACACATTATATATTTAATATATTACACAATAAAATATTATATAAAATATATAAAATATTATATAAAATATATACATTATCATATACATCAGTTATATATATTTGTGTGTGCATGTGTGTAGTCTGAGCTTCTTGGTGGTTCCTCTTTTGCTACTACTTAAAATTATTTATGTCCCATTTCATTTTCTACCTTAATTTCCATCATTCACATACTCTAATGCATTGACCTCCTTTTTCTTTTTTAATTAAAGTGAACCATTTACCACGCCATGGACTTCTCACTTACTTTTCCTCTCTCTGCAATGTTCTTAGCCCAGTGCTTAACATAGCTGAATCCTCTCTATTAGGACTCAAAAGTCACCTTCTCAAAGAGACCTCTCTGGACCATCATGTTTAACGTAGCTCCAGCCCGCCAGTCTTTATCAATCACAGTGACCGTCATATTATTATTGTGCTCTTCCTGATGTAATCATTATATGAAAAATGTTTATTATCTGCTCCTTCTCCATTTAGATGGTAAGCACAAGATTCAATTTCTTGAACACTGCCTGAGCCACAGCGGCTGGCGGAATGCCCACATACAACAATTGCTCAACAAATATTTGTGGAATGAGTGAATGGCTTTTTTACGTACACAGACAACTGAGTTCTCTTGAACCATATTTACCTCTGCCACTCTTTCCTTCCAAGAACACTCATGTTGGGCATATTATTTGCAGAGCAGGATGTCATTTACCTGGGTTTCAGAAATGAACAACACATATAGTTCCGGTTCTGGAGCCCATCTGGGAAGAAGACAGACACGTGATAAGGACCAACATATGGTCCATATGAAGGAAACACGGGCTTGGAGACTATGCAAAGCTTCGTGTAGGAATCTCCGAGTTACACCTTGGTCTTAAAGGTTGATAGAGTCCTTCATAGTAGCTAAGGGAAAGAGAAGAAATTTTTGAATGAAAGAAAGCCTACAAGTGACTAATGACATGGCTGCATGAAATGGGGGGTATAACATAGCAGCGGTGACTTGTCAGGTGTGGCTGGAGTGTGCGCTGGGGCGAGGGGCAGGAATGCGAGTCTGAGCAGCTAGGTTGGGGTCAATCATCAAATACCTTGAATGCTGGACTACGGAGGTGTGCATTATGTGATCGGCAATGGGACACTTTGGACTTTTGTACCTACTTATGATCCTGCCTGATATATGCTTCTTTCTCTCTGCCACAGATTTAGCCTTCCTTCACTTTAAAATTCACCCTCATCTCTCGATCTGTAGTGGAAGATTTAGTATGCCAAGAGACGTTTTTGGTTGTTGCATCTAGTGGGGGTATACAGACACCCAGAGGATAGAGCACAGAGATGCTGGTAAACAGCCCGGGACGCAGAGGACAATCCCTGCCACAAAAAATGACCCAGTCCATATATCATAGTGTCAAGGTCAAGGTGATCTGCCTGACCTCTAGGAATTCATGTTTTTAGTTCAGTCTGCTTCTCTTCATTCTATCCTGACATGTATAATCGTTTAATAGGAGACCAGGGTCCATTCCTTTGAGTCCTCAGTTCAGAGAACTGTTCCCGAGAGCTTGAATGGAAAATACACTGAGCTCTTACAGACCAGGAGAAAGAGAGAGAGCAAGCCTTCTATCTCAGTCGTATCCTCTGAGGGGTGGTAAACCCTCTTCTCACTCACACTCATGATACCATGCCTTGTGTAGTCTTGGGTAAGATACACACCTCTGGTGGACTCTATCAGATTTTCTACAAAGCTTTGTTTGACTGAAGAATAGTGCAGTGAGACTTAGGAATCTGGTAGCTAAAGGGATCAAGAAGGGGCCCTGAAAGTCACTGAGGAACCTTCAGTGCCTGCTGGACACATGAATCCAGAGAAAGTGGCTTCAGACAGAGCGATTTTCCTCCAGCTCCCTTATGGCGGTCTCGTCGGATTCAGGCTGGCAAAGATGGTGGCTTTGTGCTCCCATAACTTTGGAAATTCACTGAAACAGCCCCAAGACAAAATTTAGGGAGTCTTTCCTTCCAATGAAATGTGGACCCTAGGTAGGGGGAGGGGAACAGTCACCAGCAAGCCAACTACCAAGAGACAGGATCCTGCTTCCCAAAGAAGCAGCTGGATTATCAATTAGTTTGGAATTCTCTTGGTTAATCAGATAAAGAGTTAAGTAATGGAAAAGAGGAAATCTCATGGGGGCATCAGAGGCAGGGTGACAGAAGAGGGGTAAAGCAATGAGAAAAATTCACTGTGAATTTTCTGTATAGAGAGGTGAACATAGTCTATCTTAAAAGATTCCCTTTTGGGGTCATGGAGACAATGCATGTTCATTATAAAATGGAAGCCTGGCAGAAACTTATGCTGTAGCTGGCATTATGAGCTTTGTAATCAGATTTAGAGTAATGGGGAACATTTACGAGAGAAATGATTTATTGGCATAAATTGTTGAAAATCCACCTAGTCACGGAGCTAAATATTGGGGAAGGGGACACAGATGCATCTGCAGGGATGTGATATTCTATCTTATTCTGGTGACTCTGTCCAAACTAATCCTCTTCCTTATCCTCAGCTAGGCTGCTCATCAGCTTCACTGCACAGTCTGGGTTAGTTTCTGAGCTGCACAGCCAAGAGCTGGTGTAATATTTCTCCAGGCAAATCTCTGGGTGGTCTTGTCTTGAGCATAGAGAAAAGCAGATAGCAGGAGGCTTTCCAGATCTCTCTTCCAAGCACCGGTCTTCAAAGGATAATGACCCACCTGGGAGGACAAGATATTTCCAAGAGACCAAGGGGAGGCAGAAGCCTGAGTTCGGGTGAGCCCAGAATGGAGGCCTTGCCCTATAACAGCTGTGCTCCTCAGCTGGCTTCCACGTTTGGCTGTTTTTTTTTTTCTTTGTATGTTAATTCCTTTGCATTTCTTGCACAAGCAATATATCACTAGAACAAGAGAAAAAAAAATCACTGTGTTGAAAACACAAGCCTCTTGCAGTTTCAGAGCCCTGGATCATGTATGATTGTTAGCTTTGAAAAAAAGTGTTTTTCTTTTCCAAAGCACCAGTGTCTTGTTATTTGATGAGAGATGCTAACTCTGTGTGCTGTTTGAGCCAGAAAAATGTTTCAGAATCTCTTCGGGCATTTCACATACAGAAGCCCATACTAAAACGATTGCAATCATGTTTGTTACTGAATCAAAGTATCTGTCAGTCCCTCTACTTCGATGAATTCCTATATTCACTTTTTTTTAAAAAAAGGTTTTTTTTTATTTATTTGTCAGAGAGAGAGAGAGTAAACACAAGCAGGGGAGCAGCAGGCAGAGCAGGCAGAGGGAGAAGCAGGCTCCCCGCTGAGCAAGGAGCCCCACGTGGGACTCGATCCCAGGACCCTGGGATCATGACTGAGCCGAAGGCAGCCTTTAACCGGCTGAGCCACCCAGGCGTCCCTCCCATATTCACTTCTAAAATATAAAGCATTCATAGCATTTTCTGAGAGTTCAGGACCAGTAATATGAACAAATGAAATGTCTCAGCGCCGGTGTAGGGTGACAGTCCCAGACTGTTGTTTTATTTAAATGATCATCCATCAGTCACTGAGCACTGATGATGTCGGGCACCATGACACTTGGCTGGTAACTACCCTGGACCGACTTCCACCGCTGCTTTCACGACTTCTCATGTGAAGACACGTGGGACTAGAAGGAGAGGGAAAGGACTGCATTAATGATAGAGCAGGATTCTCTAACAACTTTTTTCTTATTTATTGATATTCCCAATATATAAATCAATATAAAAATCCACTCACTTATTTTTTAAAGATTTTATTTATGTATTTGAGAGAGAAAAGAGAGCATAAGGAAGTGGGAGGTGGGAGCAGAGGCAGAGGGAGAAGCAGACTCCTTTCTAACCAGGGAACCTGACTCAGGGCATGGTCCCAGGACCCTGGGATCATGGCCTGAACCAAAAGCAGACGCATCACAGACTGAGCCAACCAGATGCCCTAAAAAAACCTTCATTTAAAAACAAACAAAACAAAACAAACCCAGAGGAAAGTGTGTAGATAGCTGACTTAAAAGTCTGTCCTTCGGCAGAGAGAAGATTCAAATTCTTAACTCCAAGTTCAGCTTTGTGTCCCATTGGCGCAATTCGTGATCTCAATGCCAGTCTTGCTCTGACTCTGTTTTGAAAACCCAGCTCTGTCTTGGAGGAACCAGCCCTGGTTTTTCTTCACAGATGGCTCTCAATGGTGACCTTACCTTGTCCCCTGAGGCTTTCACTCCTCTGAGATCCTGGTTATGGTGATGGCCAGTGATGTTGGTGCTGATGATGCCGGCATCCCGGAGATCGTGAGGAATAAGTAGAAAATACTTTCAGTAGGATTAGCGGCAGGCTTGAATGGAGGTGACAAGCTCAGCCCTGTGCCTGGTAGGTAGTATATTCCACAATCAGTATCTATTATTATTTATTAACACCGGTCAAGAGCTCTGGATATTTACGAATCAGGTTTTTTTGTTTTTTGGTTTTTTTTAATCAAAGTGCTCTTCTGTGTGTAATTATTTTAAGTGATGTGGGGAAAGAAGATATCTCAGAACAACTTGTGAAAAAGAATGAAGTGATTTTTAGGGCAGTCCTTGGGCAAGAGAAAATATGACTAGCTGCACACCGTCTTAGGAGTTACCATAATAATCATATTTCACCTGAGAATGCTTTTTCAGGCTCTAAATTGACATCTAGTCCAAGTGTCACTCATCATATCATTTAGCACTTCAGGAAGATTTTACTCTTCAAGGAAAATGAGGGTGACAAGCAGACATTGCTGGTCATGTGAAGAGTCTAGAAATGATGGGTCTCCAGTTCATACAAAGTGTCAAGATGACAGCATAGTGTGCATCTGGCTCTCTCTCCCCTGGCCAGGTGACTTATGGAATGATGCCACCAGACAGGTTACTGAGAGAGTGACAGGGGAAAAAAAAAACACAAAAAACAGTCATCCTCTGAAAGAGATAGAAGCATCTTGTTCAAACAAATGCCCTTTATGAGAACTAGCTGGCTTTGTACAGTCCCTCAGCATTATCCTTTGTTAAAGGCAGGGTAAATTCTATTTTATAATTATTTTTAGTTAGTCACCATTTAGTACATCATTAGTTTTTGATGCAATGTTCAATGATTCCTTAGTTGTATGTAACACCCAGTGCTCATCACAACATGTGTGCTCCTTAATACTCATCACCTGGTTACCCTATTTCCCCAACCCCTCCCCTCTGAAACCTTCAGTTTGTTTCTTGGAGTCCAAAGTTTTTCATGGCTTTTCTCCCTCTCTGATTCCCCCACTTTCATGTTTCCCTTCCTTCTCTAATGTCCTCCATTCTATTCCTTATGTTCCACAAATAAGTGACACCATATGATAATTGTCTTTCTCTGCTTGATTTATTTCACTTGGCATAATCCCCTCCAGTTCCATCCATGTCGATGAAAATGGTAGGCATTCATCCTTTCGGATATCTAATATTCCATTGTATATATGGACCACATCTTCTTTATCCATTCACCTGTTGAAGGGCATCTCGGCTCCTTCTACAGTTTGGCTGTTGTGGACATTGCTGCTGTGAACATTGGGGTGCATGTGGCCCTTCTTTTCACTACATCTGTGTCAAAGGCACTGTACATTCTAAAACAACCTGGCTGGTGACACTGATGCATGTTTCCAAGAATATTTTCTTCAATGTCAGTGAAGGATACTAACTCTGAGTTCCGATCAGGACTACCAATGAATTACAATACGCCTCGTTTCTAATGACTTGGATGGTAACCTTTGCTTCTCCCACACCTATCCAAACTCAACTGCCTAAGAGTGGTATGTGGGAGATAGTCAAGTTCAAGAACTTTTTTCTAATGAGCAGTGAATACTGCTATTTCATCCATAAGTGGCTATGTTCTTAATTCCATATACATGTCTCTTTGCCCACTACTTATAGAGTCCTGTGGTTGGCACATAATTGATTACACTAAGGGCACTGTCCATAGTGTGAGAATTCATTGTCCGGGGGGGGGGGATAAAATAATGTCATAAATGCAATACAGAGCAGGTCAAATAATTCAAGATAAGTAAATGGAAAACACTGAGGGAAAGAGAGTTGAGAGAAAAAAGATAAGTGCCAGAATAGTCTTCCCTGACCCAACCCATTAGAGTGAACACTGTTGGCCCCCGAATCCTCAAGCACCACAGTGAGAGGTCTAGACGTGATGTACAAGGCATAGCCCTGAGTATTTGGAGATCACTGGGAAATAAAACAAAGATTTTCTAATCTCATGATGTTTCAATTCCTGTGGGAACTAGGAGGTGGGGCTAAGCAATGACCGACACTCATAATAAGTTATTTCTGAACTTGTTAAATCTTCTGGGGAGAAAAAAAAGAAAAGCTGAAGGGACTCCACATGGTCTGGAATTCTCTGCCGAGCCTGCCAAGCGATAATTACCTTGCCCTTGCCATCCTCTTTGCTGGATGATGGCTTGAAATGAAAAGTAGTTGTGGAATAAATTGATAGGTGATGAAAGTGTTTTATTTGAAATTAGGGCTATATGGAGGCATTCCAATGCTATACCATTTGCTCATGAGATACGTAAAGACCATGACTTGGCAGAGGTCTTCATATGAGGCATATATGAACACCTCATATATGAATATATGTATAACCATGGTGCTTCTGCCTCTAGACTCAGAAAAAAATGAGAAGCTAACAAGTGTTAACAAGACACACAGAGGAATATTAATGAGGGTCTAGATTCCGACTTTGTCCAATCACAAAAGCTGGGTTTGGCCATCTTTCTGAAATCGACCAGTGGGTGTAGTCTAACACCTGTTCGATTCAGTCAAAAATGTCAAAAATTCTGTGACTGCATTGACAGGTGTTAGGCTGACTGACCGTCAATTCCATCAAAGCCGGTGGAACCATTTGTGCTTGTAGATACATTTCAGACCCAATATAGAAAAAGAGAATTTGGGGAATTAGTGAGTAATCTCCTTGAGGGCCATTTTGACTCAGAGAATGGGAAATAAGTCAGCATTCTGCAAAATCATTCCGTATCAGTGGTGAATCGAGCTTACTGCACTACCTGAGGCATGGTCCCTCGCCGTGACTGAGAATAAATCAGTGCTATTGATGGCGTCTGTCCTGATCTTCTTGCACAATTGACTACGATGATTTTGTCTGTGCTCTCCTTTGAAAGCCCAGGTTTCCGTGCTTCTATTTCACGATGAGTGAATTCTCAGGAGGGTGCTGTGGAGGAGTATGAGTGGAATAAATCTACATTTTTGTCATCATGGCATATCAGTCTCATGGATCAAG
>PITA01027346.1:0-21079 GCA_004023965.1 Spilogale gracilis | reverse complement strand
GATTACATAATAATAATAAATAATGAATGAAAAGGGAAATCCCTTCTTTGTAACAGAATGCCAATTAATATATTTAGAAGATGAAATTAGGAAAGATCAGCATTTTCAATGGCCACACATATAACTGATGTAGGTCCAAAATTTTTTAAAACAGATACTATCATATGGTTTCACTTACTTGTAGAGCATAAGGAGTAACATGTAGGACATTAAGAGAAGGAAAGGAAGTGTGAACTGGGGTAAATCAGAGAGGGAGATGAAGCCTGAGAGATTGTGGACTCTGAGAAACAAACTGAGGGTTTTGGAAGGGAAGGGGGTGGAGGATGGGTGAGCCTGGTGGTGGGTATTAAGGAGGACATGTATTGCATGGAGCACTGAGCGTAGTGTATAAGCAATAATCTTGGAACACTGAAAAAATAAAATAAAATTTAAATTCATAAATAAATAAATAAATGCAGAAATAAATAAATGAATGAATAAATGAATAAATAAATAAGACAATATACCTGAAGCATTTAGGGCCTGGCACTTAACAGTCAGTAGTCGTTGCTAATATTATGGGTAAGATACCACACAAAGTATTTCATATGGACAGTCTCATTTACCTGTCAAACCATGAGTTCAGTAAAGAACAGCCCCATTTTATACATACTTGAAAAATTGTGATAAAAACATAAAGCCTCACTTTATGTACAAATGTAATAGAATGCCAATCTCTGCTCCTCCCCATATTTGTTAAATATGACATAATTTTAAAGTTTATGAACTGAGGTATTTATAAATCATGTTTATGCGCTTTCTTTAGTCTTAAAATGACAGTGCTGCCAGTTTAGCTCTGAGACGGTCCTTTGGTATCTGAGCACCCATTCCAGGGTGTGTGTTGGGGGAGCTTCCCACACAACATCGAGCAATTCTCAGACACCAGCAAGACAACCAAGACTCCAACTCAATCTGGATACTATCTACCAGGAAAGCATCAGATTGCACAGGTTGAGGAATCAGTCCTACAAGCCTCCCAGCCCCTTCAGGTGCCAGTTTCAAGTCCAGGCTATTAGTACCTGAGCTTCTAATCCAGGAGTACCAATGGAAGCTCCAACACAGGGTGCCAGTTTCAAGTTCAGATTGTCACCTATACTTAGGACCAACAGGCTATAAATCAGAGATTCCCCAGAACAGGTTAGATCTAATCAGGTTAGATGAACTGGCTAGAGAAGCTCACAGAACTCCAAGAAACAGTTTGCTTCCTAGATCACAGAATACATAACACAAACATTTTGCTTCCTAAAATGGTATTAACACAGGAACAGCTAGATGGAAGGGATGCTTAAGGGAAGGTATGTGAAAGGGCACAGAGCTTCTATGCCCTCTCACAGCACCCCACTGCCACCTGTTCACCAGCCTAGAAGCTCTGTGAACCCAGTCCTTGTGGGGTTTTTATGGAGGCTCCATTACACAGGCATGGTGATTAAACCATTGGCCATTAGTGATTGTTTTATCCTGCAGTCCCTCTCTCCTCTCTAGATGTTGGGAGTGGGACTGAAAGTGCCAGCCCTCTAATTACACAGCTGGCTCCTCTGGCAACCAACCACCACCCTCAGGTGGGTCCACGAGACACCTCATTAACATAACAAACACTGGTCCATGGCTTCTGGAGAAAAGTAAGTTCAGCCTTACTGTGTCCTCTGAACTGCATCGGGGTGAGTCCAAGAGTCACACCTTCCAGCTATTGATCCCAGAAAGCCATCTCACTTCCTCCATTATTGGTGCATTTTAATTAATGCCAAGGGCGATCAGCAACCTCAACATTATCCTCTTTGAGATTTCAGCAACACCACAAATACTTGTAGGTATACAATATATGCCAGTGGTGTTTAATTCAAATGTATACGCCAGTAATCTTTTCCTCACTTCTTAATTACACTATGCTTCCACTTACAGTTATCAAGTCAAATACAATTTATTAAGAAACACATGGCCAGAGAAATGAGCAGTGGCATTGATGTCACCATGAGGCATTTGCTGCAGCTTTGAAATGAGCCCAGGCTTCCCAATCTATTTGAAGCCAATTTTCCTGTTATGTCAAGTAGAGTTTTTCCTTCAAGGAATGGGTTAGACTTTGGACATAAATCATGTGAGTCATGGAAAGGAGAAAAGATGTCAACATTGTGTCCCCCACTGTGCACTCAGTGTTTCACAGAGTTATCTTACTCAATCCTCACAAGAAATTTCAAGGTAAATAAGTCTGTCGTGTGTGATTTATAGGTACATACACACACACTTAACAGAGAAGGTGGTTGAGTAGAATTCAAAACCTATTCAACCAACTTCAGACCCCAGCAGTAAAAACACAACTCCATATTTTGCTCCTGGAAGCATTGCCTGGCTTGGTTGAGCTATGGCACCAGTGTCTTTGGTCATCTTAAAAGAGGAGAATGGCGTAGCTTCCCTGTCAGAGGTAGGAGACCTTCTCCATCCCAGCTGAGAGCAATGATTCAGAATCAATAGACGTGGGAAATTAGAGCTTCTCAAAAATCACCTGGTGTCTTGTGACCAAGCAGATTCTGATTCAGCTGGGCTAGAGTGAGGTCTGAGATTCCTGATTTCTAACCAGCACTCGGATGATGCCCATGCTGCTGGTCGGTACCTGACTCTTTAAGGACCAATGTTTTAGGGGACAGTATCAAGATTGCAATACCAATGGTATTCAGAATGATGTACTGGTTAAAGAAGACTAAAAAAAAAAAAAAAAAACAGGTAAAGGTGAAAAGTTTTGCATTTAAAGTGTCCAACTGCATATGTAAGAGACGATTATCTTGATATTGAAAGTAACATTCCATGCATCAGGTGCTGGTCTAAGTGCTTTGTGTGCATTAATTCACTTAATCCTCACAATTCTTTGGAGATGAAAACTATTATCATCCTGTTTTACAGAGGAGAAACTGAGGAACAGAGAGGAAAGTAACTTGCTCGTATACAATATTTAATATAGAGTCAGGATTTAAAGCCAGATAACCTGGTTCCAAAGATGTGTTTGACACCTGATCCCACAAAAAGGACCTAAGAATTTTAGTTAAACCCAGGGTGAGCTGACAATGTGTGCCAGTGGCTAACAGCATATGCAATGACCTTGGCCACTGTGCCAGGCCTGATAACTTGAGAAATCAACAAGAAGAACAGCAAGCATAGAGCACACATGGGTAAACTTAGCAGCAGGATACAAGAGAGTTCAGGGTCACAGCAGGAAAGAGAATCCACAACAATGGAAACTTGAAGGAGGGGAAGCCACCAGGAGAGAAGCATAGGCAGGGTTAAGTGACCAGGAGGGGCTCTGAGGCACTTGGAGACTAGGAACAGGGGAAAGACATGAACTCCACAAAGCTGAAAGAGCAAGGGTAGGGAGTAGTGTTTTCAGATTCCAGTGAGAGCCAGATCCCTGCAGAGGGAGCACCAGCAAGAGCTGCAGAGGTAGAAGGATGCAGTCACAACCCTAGAGTCAGGCTAAAGCAGGGAAAGGGTGCAAGAAAAACATCCTGTCTTCACCCACCTCTCCTTTTTACTGGCTAACCTCAATACGGCTCAAGTCAGCAAAAGAACCCAGGTGACGTAGCCTAGACAAGTCTATTTCCCAAGGCAGGGAACAGGACAGAAAACAGTAGACGTGGGTACAGAGAAGAGGAGAAAATGAAGAAAACGAAACAATGGAGAATAGATCAAACATGTATGTGGCCTTGAACCTGACATAAAGAAATGCTTAACAAATATGGAAAGGACTGTTTTTTAGAGTACTGAGCTGGCCATCAGTAGATATCTTCCAGCATCGGGTAGAAACTGCCCATTGGGGGCTTTATAGAAAAGATGTCAGCATAGAAATGGATCTAGATGACCTCTATAGTGCCTTCCACCTCAGATCCTATAAATGTGTGAAGTTATGACAAGCCAGGCCAGTCCCATCTCTGGGGAGATGGCTGAGTCAAACTGTGCCAGGAGCACAGCCTCAGGACTCTGCAAATGATGCCCAGCCTGGCTCTTCCTTCACCTCTCCCTAACATTGGGAGTGAAGTTACTGCACTGCCACATCTGGCCTGACGGAAGCTCCTTTCTCATCACAAGGAGACCCTCTGACCTCCCTGGAGGGTTCTCATTCTTCCTCGGTGAGTGTATTGTTAAGGGCACCACATCTGATGATTTGTGTATTCAGAGGGACTCACGCTTAAAGCAAGCGAAACAAGCAGCCATGTGGGTTTCTAATCTGAAATATTAATCCCTCTAAAACTCACAGATCAGTGTTACTTAACGAGACAAGTCTTTGGCCCATCTTTGCAGTTGCGTGACTCTCAAGGTTAAGGACAGGGGCTTGGCGTGAGACAGACTTGAGCTCAGATCTTGGCTTCACTAAGTGAATGTGTAGCCACAGACAAATTACTTGGCTTCCTTTAATCTCTGTCTCCTCTTCTACAAAATGGGGATATTAATATCAATAGCTCAAAATAATTGATAGAAGGTAACTAAGGCATATGAAGTCCTCCCTGAACAGTAGCTATTATTAACATCATCGTCATGGGAAGAGAGACTATAGCACCTTGAGGCCAGGAGAAAGTGTAATGCACCTCCCTGGAAGAAAGTAATAAACAAGGATTTGAGACCTGTTTTCCAGTCCCATCAATGCTCCCCATCTCTTTGTGTATCCAAATAGCATTCTCTGACTCACTCCTCTTCAGTTGAAAGTAACTTTGGTCCCGCTGAGGAAACTCATGGCAGAACAAAAAGACGCTAAGGAGATCACCTGTTGAAGGTGTCACAATTCCAGTGCTGACAAGATCCAGGCCGCAAACCTAAATGAGCGAGGTGGGTGGGTGGAAACCAAGTTTATTGGGAGTGGGAGGCTTGGAAGACAGCTGTCTCACCTGAAGGTGGGAGGCTGGTCCTCAAGTCCATGGACCTATTGCCAGCTGCTCCAGTTTTTTAAAATAACTGGCTGTCTGGAGTATTCTATGAAATCTCTGAGGGTTTTTTTGTTGGTTTTTTTTTAAGATTTTATTTATTTAACAGAGGGAAACACAGCCAGAGAGGAAACACAAGCAGCAGGAGTGAGAGAGGGAGAAGCAGGCTTCCCGCCGAGCAGTACTCCAGGATCATGACCTGAGCTGAAGGCAGATGTTTAACAGCTGAGCCACCCAGGTGCCCCAATCTCTCTGAGGTTTTAAGTGTTGATAACTAGTTCTAAATTTTAAAACCTCTGTAAGCCAAACAAAACCCATCCATGCTCCCAGTTTGGAATCTCTAATAAAGTATGATATTCTCCCTCTCTCTCTTTAAACACATGAAGAAGCAGGGGCATAGAGAGCAATTTGTGGGGAACCAGTGGTCTAGTTTTTAAAAAGGGAATGCAGGTGCCCAAACAGAGTCAAGGAACTTGGGAAGGAGAGGAAGCAAAGCAAGAACAACTGTGCAGGGAGAGAGAATCATGCACAATGAAGAATCAGGGAAGCCTCACCCTGTGTCTCCATCTCTGCTTCAGTGTCTCTGCCAGGCCTGTCCAGTTCTCCTCCCTCACACCTACTTCTGTGCCACAGCCTTGGATTAGAGGGACACAGAGCCAAGAGACAAATAGCTCTCCCTCCTGCCTCCCAGAGACACCATGGAACCCACAAGGATCCCTCCCTTAAGTTATCATGTATCTGAAGGCTCCCTAACTTTGGCTTCATCATGTCCTCATTGATCCTCATGAGGCATCTAGAAGATAGGCTGCCTAAGCATGATTATCCACCATGGAAAGACTCAATTGCAGAAACCGTGAGTCAAGCCCAGTGGTAACAGAACCAGGGCGTTCATCCAAGAACTCTGGCTTGAATTTTAGTGCTCCTCCACTCCTTCGGTCACTTCCTAAAACCTGAGATCTCTTGAAGGTTGTAGGGGACACAATATGGCTGCAATTCTTTGAGGGGAAACACATTCTCCTCATGCGCCCTCCATTCTCAAAACTTGTACCATTCTTACACCAAAGCAGTTGATCAAGGAATAACTACCTCATCCAAGCTTAGCAATGATAATTCCCCATCTTATTGACCATAGGGATTGGTCTGAGAGGTGGACTATATCACCCAAGATAAGTCAACACAATTCTTTACTATAATTTTCGAAAGCTGAATAAGAAATAAGCCCTGTGTCATAGATAGGATGGTAGATAATTTTTATAGATAATTTTTATAAGCCAATCACAGTAACCTCATCCCTCCTATTGGTAATTGAGTCAATAACTGTCAGGGGGCCAAATTCTAGCCAATGCGGGGAAGTATGTATGGGGTATGCTTAGGTAAGTTTCCTCTCTCCTGAAGAGAAGGTACAGACTGTTCTTGCATCTGCATGTGACACTGAGAATTTGTTCAACCATCCTACAACAGTCTGAAGATGAAGCTAACACTGAGAATAAAAATATGAAATAGAAAGAGCCAGAGTCCATGAGGACTCATCAAGCCACTAATCATCTTGATTAGAGCCTGCCCAACCTCTTGGACTTCCAGTTATGGACATAATACATTTCCTTTTTTGTTTAAATTACTTTGTGCTTGGGTTTTCTGTGAATTGCAGCCAAAGCCTCCTTTGTGATTCATGTTTCTTTCTTTTCCACCATATGGATCCTGGAGATGCTGGGGGTCATCACAAACAGCCCTTCATCTTGGCAACCAGTTAGTTTACAACAGGAGCAAGAGTGACCACAAGCAGCATAAATAAGAGGCAGAAAGGAAAAGAGATCTAAGAGCATTCAAGTTCCCAAGTTCTACAACCTTGCTCTGGTTCAAGGGCATTTGAGTCTTTCCTATTCCATGTCCCAAAATAAGTTCTATGCAAGGCCTCAGCCAGAAACAAAGCCTGTACTACAGTGGAAGAAGCCCTGGTCAAGTGCTGGGACAGTAATTTCTAGTCCTCCTCCTGCCACTGGCTTGCTGGGAGACAATGGACTCTTCTTTCCACTGGATTTCTTGAACTACCTATAAAATTAGGAGGTTGGGACAATACCTGCCATGACTTCAAAATATGACCCAGAAACAACTTCACTGCCATGAATTCATCCTCCAGATAAAATCAACCAACACTAGAAGACACCGCACAGAGATGCTCCTTACAGCACTGTTTATGGTAGCAACCTAACTCTCCCCCTGAGAGAGTGGATAGGTGAGCTACCACCACGGACCACATCTGGCCTGTTTTTGGATGGCTTATGAGCTAAGAATGATCTTTATTTTTTTTTTTTACTTTAAATTTATTTTATTTCTTCAGTGTTCCAAGATTCATTGTTTATGCCCCACACCCAGTGCTCCATGCAATATGTGCCCTCAATACCCACTACCAGGCTCTCCTATCCCCTCACCCTCTTCCCTCCAAGTCCCTGTTTGTTTGTGTCCAAAGTCTCTCATGTTTCGTTTCTCTCCCCAAATTACCCTACTTCCCATTTCCTTTCCTTCTCCTACTGTCCTCTATATTACCCCTTATGCACCACAAGTAAGTGAAACTATGTGATACTTGACTTTCTCTGCTTGGCTTATTTCACTCAGCATAATCTCTTCCAATCCAGTCCATGTTGCTACAAAAGTTGGGTATTCATCCTTTCTGATGGAGGCATAGTATTCCATTGTATATATGGACCACATCTTCTTTATCCATTCATCTGTTGAAGGGCACCTTGGCTCTTTCTACAGTTTGGCGATTGTGGCCATTGCTGCTCTCAACATTGGGGTACATATGGCTCTTCTTTTCACTATATCTGTATCTTTGGGGTAAATGCCCAGTAGTGCAATTGCAGGGTCATAGGGTAGCTCTATCTTTAATTTTTTAAGGAATCTCCACACTGTTTTCCAAAGCGGCCGCACCAGCTTGCATTCCCACCAACAGTGTAAGAGAGTTCCCCTTTTTCCGCAGCCTCTCCAACATTTGTTGTTTCCTGACTTGTTAATTTTGGCCATTCTGACTGGTGTAAGGTGGTATCTCAGTGTGGTTTTGATTTGAATTTCCCTGAGAGCTAGTGATGATGAACATTTTTTCATGTGTCTGTTAGCTGTTTGTATATCTTCTATGGAGAAGTGCCTCTTCATGTCTCTTGCCCATTTTTTGATGTGTTCATCTTCTTTTTGGATGTTGAGTTTGAGTAGTTCTTTATAGATCTTGGATACCAGCCCTTTGTCTGTAGTGTCATTTGCAAATATCCTCTCCCATTCCATGGGTTGCCTCTTTGTTTTGTTGACTGTTTCCTTTGTTGTGCAGAAGCTTTTTATTTTGATGAAGTCCCAAAAATTTATTTTTGCTTTTGTCTCCTTTGCCTTTGGAGACATGTCTTGAAACAAGTTGCTGTGGCTGATGTCAAAGAGGTTACTGCCTATGTTATTTTCCAGGATTTTTTTTTTACTTTAAATTTATTTTATTTTTTAGTGTTCCAAGATTCATTGCCCATGCCCCACACTTTTCCAGGATTTTGATGGATTCCTGTCTCACGTTGAGGTCTTTCATCCATTTCGATTTTGACTTTGTGTGTGGTATAAGAGAATGGTCTAGTTTCATTCTTCTATACATAGCTGTCCAATTTTCCCAGCACCATTTATTGAAGAGACTGTCTTTTTTTCCACTGGATATTTTTTTCCTGCTTTGTCGAAGATGATTTGACCATAGATTTGTAGGTCTATATCTGGACTCTCTACTCTGTTCCATTAGTCTATTTGTCTGTTTTTGTGCCAGTATTAAAAGAATAAGAAGTAGGAGGAGGTGTTACAGACCCTATGACCCACAAAACTTAAAATATTGGTTCTTGACAGAAGCAGTTTGTTGACCAGCGAGCTATACTATAATCTTCCTATGAGACAGCAGCCACCAAAAATGGGAAAAAAAAGAGACCTGTATGTGCTGCCCTGGAAAGGGACCTACTACATATTGTTAAATAAAACTGAGAGTATCAGAACAGCGTGAGTAGTCTCACTACATTTGTGTCAAAATAGAGGATGTGAGTTATTTATGATGCAGATGCCAATAAGATTTCTGGAAGGATACACAAAAACTTAACAGCGGTTGCCTCTGGAGGGATGAGACTCTGGAGGTGGTACTAGAGAGAAAGCCTCTTACACACTCCTTGATTTCCTTCTCTACCCTTGTTTTCTATCATAAGCACGTTATTACTTAGTCCTCAAAACAAGCCAGCCGAACAAGATGATCTCTTCAGACACCTGCAGCTCTGAGTCTCTCTAGGAGAATAACCTCTAACCTCGAGTGGCTATTTCTCGCCACTGTGGCTACTATTGTGCTAAGCACATTTTATACTTCTTTCCTTTTAATTTTCACAATGACCTCCTGAAGTTGTGATCAGGAGACCTGGGCTCAGCCCCTGTGAGCCTGAACTGGATTCTGGAACTGTGGCTCAACCACTCAGCTCCCAGTTTGTGACCCCGTTTAGTCTACCTGAGCCTGAAGGGCAGAGCCAGGCTGCCTGGATGGGAAAGAACAGCAGCAAAGATATATATGGGAAATGATCCAAAGGAGGCCAGAAATGTAATATGGCCAAAGCTTTCTCTTTCTGGGGCCCACTGCAGACTGTTATGGAACAGGTAGCAGATGTGAGAGGTTAATTTTCCACTGGAAAGTGGGAAAAAAGTAAGACTTTTCTACCACCTCTCAAATCTCACCATGTACATGGTGCCTACTGTGTCCTTGGGGGGGGACCGTGTGACCTTGAGTAATGCATGGGCCCTCCCTGAACCAGTTCGTTCACTCAGTGCTCTTACTCCTAAGACAAAGAGGTGAAATCAGATCAGGGGTCACAAACTAATGTTGACAGGGCCAGGCTGGGCATGTGACTGGATCGGGGTGTCTAGGTGGGAACAGTGGGAAACTTGAGAATGCTTGCCCTGTTTAAAGCAGGGCTGAGTCTTCTTTTTACTTACAGGTTGCTGTCAAGGCGGAATGCAGACTGGCACCCTTAAATCATCTGGTTTTCGAGAGAAGCCAGAATTCATATCTTTATATTTAAAAAGATCCAATTTTAAAATCTTGCCATCTCATTCTAATACGGGGGGGGGGGGAAGAAAAGAAAAGAAAAACATTCTGGTGCGAAACTGGATCCACTGACAAGCAGCGTACAAGCCTGCTGGCTTGTCCCCTCCGAGAGGGTCACAGAGACGCATGCAGTTTCATGTGGTTGAGTCCCCAGTGGGGTCTCCAAGGGCTGCATCACCCAAAGGCCAAACCCCTCTGAGCTTCCATTTGCAACATCCATCAGAATTGTCCCTGTTCCCTCTCTCCCAGCCCCTTCACCTGCTCAGCCCTACAAATAAGAATTGGCACCATGCAGGAAAGAAAGTGCCAAACAAAGAAGGTGGGAGGTCTGAACTTTAGGGATCTGCAACCAGCCATGGGGGGGGCGGGGGGGGCTGATGAGGTAGAGGCAGCATTTGCTAAAATGACTGACCACTCTCTTTGGGGGGGACAGTCCCTAAAGCAGTTGTGGGACAGGCTTTCTCTCTCCCCTCTGCATGCCAGCAGCCTCTTGCCCTCTCTCCTCACTGCCAGTACCTTCAGCATCTTTGTGCTCACCCCAGTGGTTTCCATGCCAGGAAACAGGCACTCAATCTAGAAGCGACAAGCCCCTGCCACCGGCCGACCATGACGGCACAGCTCATTCTTCATTCTGACGTGGCTGCAAGCGACTATGGGCTCCTTGGTGACAACCTCAAGGTGATTGGAATACTGAATACTACACAGTGGGCGTGTCCCTGTGCGTCTGAGCCCGTGCACACGTGATGGGGGCAGCAATCAGTCAGGCTCCTGACAGCCCTCACATCACGCGAGCAGGAGAAAGGAGTCATAAGAGAACTGGAAAACTGCCCAATTCAAGAATCTACCATCACTCCCCAATGAATGCCAAATAAAACAAAGCTCCCGGCATTGGAGGCCACCCATCTTTTAGCACCAACCTATTTCCAGTCTCCTCCTCAACGATGCTGTTCCTTCAAGGAACACCAGTCCCATATCTTCCCTAAACTCTCAGCGCTCCCAGTTTGCTCACTCTGCCTATAAAGGTCCTCCATTCGGAGCGAGGCATGTTTCATGTTTAATGCAAAATGCAATTTGGGTGAAATCCCCTGGTATCAGTTCTAGCAGTTCTATTCCACAACCACGGATAATATCTTCCAACCAATACTACCACAGAACCATAGAAATGATGATAAACATCATTTATCGAACACCAGTTATGTACTAAGCACTATACCGAATGCTTTACTGGCTCTCAATTGTTCAGCCCTCACAACCTCTGTATTAGGTGAGCGCACTGAACTACAAAGAGGTCGTGTAACCTGTCCAGTGTCACACAGCCAACACAGGTACAGGGATTCAAACCCAGGGCCCCTGTCTCCAGAGCCTACACCCTCACCACCAGGATATGCTCTCCTCCTCTGAGGTTCCACACAAGTGAACATCTCAGTCGCCCACCACCCCTTGGGGGCCAGTGTGGGAGACAGCATATCAAGGGAAAGGAACAGGATGGCAGATGGGCTGGGACACTTTGGACAGGTCACTTCACCTAAGCCTCTGCTTCCCTCTTCTCTAAAATGGGTGTTTAAATTAGATGACCCAGCTTGATGCAGTTCATGACACCATACATAAGTTATTTTGTCCAGATTTCTTACCAAAGAGACATAAGAAAACAGAAATGCATGCCAGAGTCAACATGATATGAATGTCTTAGTGAACATAATGGAAAATAGGACAATAAGGTAGGGAGATGTGCATAAACCAAAGGACAGAATGATCTGGAAATCAAATTTCTTTGGGACAAATTGGTGGGCTCTATTGTGACTAACGGGTCCCTGAGAATTCTACTCAGAATGTTCAACTCCAAAGGGAAAGGCGCTTGCCCCCTGGGTGGGTACTCAGATAAGCACTGTCATAGATTCTCCAGCATCCAGCAGAGGGCACCCACGTCCACATACTCGGCTGCTTGGAGGACTGGCAATCTGGTTTCAGACAATCCCGGTGATGAGGTCCTGGTTTGTCCCGCTTTGTTTTCCCTGTTCCCTTTGCCAGGGGTAACTGCAATGAACCAAGATATGGGATAGGCAGTGTAGGCACTTTGGTTTGTTCTTACATGCCTCTGGATTTCCAACAAACCTTTTTAAAAGATGAAGAAGCCATTCAGCGACCCTATCCCTCTGGGCCATTCCTTCTCTTTGTTTCTGGGAGAATATGCCAGCACGCACTTCCACCGTGCTTTCTCCAGCTACTCTCCGGGGAGCTCAGATTTTGTTGAGAAGGGTTTCTCCTTATCAAATCACAGGCCTCCTTAGAAATGGCCCAAGAGACCATCACTGCCTGCTGGGTGCTAAAATATGTTATCATTAGGCTCAACATGTGATTGAGTTAATTAAATGTCAAGCTTTTGATGGCATTAATTAGACCCACTGCTGACTCCCCAGAAAACAAAACCGAACAAAAATGAAAACATCACTCCTAACCTGAGGAGGCTCCACAGAGCCAAACTGAGATCTTTCTACATCCCTCTCTCCTAGGACAAAATGAGTCCAAATAATCTTTGATCCGCTCAGTGAGCTTCATGATGTCATTTTTTCCTTTGAGAGATGATGTTACTAATGTCCCTGGTATTTTAGAGCATTTAATGTTTTTATTAAGAATGACATAATTGTTCCTTACATGAATATATTTTAGATGTTATAACCTACTTTCACATCCATCACCTCCTTTGTATAATAAAATACCTGGTGGGGTTGGTTGGGATGGGGAGAGGCTCACCTGCAGGAGGGAGGTCACTCAGAGGGCTAGTCAGGGTGCCTGAGCTCAAACCCCGACATCTCATGGACCCACACCCTCCCACTTGTAAAACACTTTCATGGATATTTTCTCATATGTGACACTTCCTAGCAAAATTTCCGGCAGGTAGGAAAATGAAGAGTTATCTGCACTGCTTGACAAGTGTTGAAACAGAGGTCCCAAGAGGTCTAATGAGTTTGTCAAACTCATTAGTGAGGTTTTAGTTAATATAGTAATGGGTGACCAAATGAAGGATCGGAATCCCCAAGTCTCAGAATTCTAGTCCAAATGCTTAAAATCACGAGAGCCCGTGGTTCTTCCAGCACAATCGGCAGTCACAGTTGGAGTGTCCACCAGCTCCTGACACAGCCATGTGCCCACCATGACCCCCACAGTCCTGACACACCGTGTCTAAACTCTCACAAAACTTTCAAACCAGGTGCTGTTAGATCAGCTGATACTCATCTGAGGAGACAAAATCTTGGAGAGTTCATCATGGTTAGAAGTGGGAGAGGTTGGATGTGCCATTAGGGCCTCCCCAACCCGGGGAGCCCACCATCCTTTTGCTTTAGGACAAAGTCTTCAAGAAGGCAATTGCAGTATTTATGGGATGTGCTCTATGTGCTCAGTGTTATGACACATGTGTGGGAGTGAGAGGGACACTTTGGACACAATTTCAGGCATATGGGGGTTACAGTACACTGAGAAAAAGAAACTTTTCTTCCTTTCACAGAAACAGAAGGAAAGAGTGCAGAGAGCAAGTATGGTCTATGCAATGCTCCGGGAGAATTCCTTGAGGGTGGTGGCTGTCTTCTCAGCCTTTAACTCAACTGTCAAAAGTGTCATGGGCCCCAAGAGGCTTAGCGGTTTCTTATTACCTATCTTGTAGAGTAGACTGATGTAGGATCCATATTTAATACACATTAATTTATTGGCATGCATTTGGCAGAAAAAGAGAAGTAACTTAAAGAGTTGAGAGGTGCCCCCACATGAGGTGAGAAACCCTAGCCTGCAGGTCCCTAGGGAAGTGTCTGTCGCCTCATCCCTCTCTGAGCATGCACGTCTTAGTAAGATGATTGTGACTGCTCTGTTTAAAGACATGGTATTATTTTTGGTATTAATTGGTTTCTAAACACAAGGCAACCATTTCATGTGGGGTTCAACCAAAAGCCATCTGTTCCAGTGCTCAAGGACAAACTGGCTGCATCAAACATAGGACGAGATGGAATTATTTCAGACTTTATAGACAATTTAAAGTATTTTCTATGGTAACTTCGATGATGCAGAATTTTCTGCTTCCACGTTGACTTCAGAACTGAACTACACGTACAGTGGGCTGTGCTGAGGTGAATTGTGTGGCCCTCATTGGCACTACATTACCTACCTACCAAAAGGTCTGAGTCTATTCGCATTGCTCCCAAAATGTGAACAGGCAGACACAGCTCCAGAAATCTAAGAATTAGAATGATGACCAAAGGTCTCAGTGCACATGGTCAGATGGTCCTTTCCAGAAAACGGCACCATATGAGGCAGGCTCCAGATTAGACAGATGAACTCTTCTGGATCAAGGTCCAGGATACAAACATATGTAACAGGACCAAGTGGAATACTCGATTGAAGGCCTGCCTATCCCTATCACTGGTGATCTTAAGCAAGTCACTTTACATCTGCTTTGTTTCCTCCTTTATAATGAAAAAGAACCAACAAGGTGATTCCTCAAAGATCAGCCTCCAAATTCTGACGTCAGGGGTCAAAAAGGAGAAAAACTACTGGGAGTTTCCACTACTAAGAGTTTTGCAAAGTAGAACTAGGGCCCAGATATACAGAGTTGCAATAGATGGGCTTATCGTAGGAGTATTATTTAATGAGAGATTCTTTTGAGACTGTAAGCAGGAGGAGTAAAGCTTAAGCAAGCACAATACACATTTGCCAGAACCATCTCAGCAAACCAGTTCACAGGGCTCAGGCGAAGGAGGGGTAAGAATGCAGAGAGAGCTCTGAACCGCAGCTCCCCCTCTGCCTGGGTCTCTCTTGTGGGCACTACTCTTCTTGGCCCACTGCTCTTGTCTTAGGGCAAAGGTCCACTTGGAGCCAGACTAGAAGTTTTTAGAGGAACCTAAATCATTATCAGACGTATTATGGTTAAATAAGAGGAAAAGCCTGATTCAGCAGCCAGAAGCTAAACCATCCAGAAGTGTAGCAAAGTATACAGGGAGGAAGTATATTTCACTGGGACCTGGGAAATCTGAGTTATAACACTAGATATATCTGAAATTCTATATAATTGTGGGAGAGTCACTTAATTTCTCTGAGCCTCCATTTTATCTGCTATAAAATCGCGGGGAAGTTTTGGTTCTCTCTTGCACTGTCAGGCCTAACATCGCAGTATTTAATAGTTCTTATAAACATGGGACTGTACCTTAGCACTCTGATTTAGAATTTTCAGTTTCTCCTTCACAGTGTAAACTATCAAAAATCTCTAACCATGTCTATTTCACTTGCTCTTGACATGGTGAGTAGCTAGTCAATGCCATCCACTAGGAATAATGATGGCCACACAGTGGATACTCACAGAACAGTTGCCAACACCCTAATACCCCACATCCAACTGCAGCATTTTTTATTCCACCTGGACAACCAAGGGTAAGATTACATTTGCACTACTCATCAGTACTGATTAAGCACCTAGATCTAGCCATATCTGAAGCCAAAAATCCCCAGATTTTCCAGTTAGATGAATCAGTCACTATCCCCCCCCTTCTTTTTTAACTTTCAAGGGTTGAAAAGTTCCCTGTCTCAATCAATCCTACTGCATTCCATTTCTATCACTTATAGAAAGAGACCTGAGAATACACAGTCTATCTAGAAAGTCAGATTGCTACATATAGCACATAATATAAGGCTAGATTTAGATGTCTCCATGGGTTTTCTCTTCTACAGGTCAAGAGTCAGAAGGGGGGAAATTGTAGGGGCAAGATCATGCCAAAGCCAGGAGTCTGCCAAACTGGACTGCAGAAATGTTGGCTGAAATGCCTTTTTGTCTGATCATGCTGAACATCCTTAATAGACAGCAGTTTGCTCCTGAGAAATTTAGCTGCCTAAAGAGAAGTTTCTGCCTCTTGTGATATCACAGCAGTAATGTTGACAAATGCTCTGAAAAGGTATGCTGATAGGTTCTACATATGTTCCTGAGAATACATGAGAGTAATTCCCTGAAGACCTACTACATGCCCAGAACATTCTGGTGCACTGATGTCCATTCTCACAATAGTCCTAGATAGTCAGTGTACCCATGTCTATTTTATTAATATTGATATTAAAGGTTAGAGAGATTAATAACTCTTTCAAGACATCAATAGTTAGTAAATGGTAGATCCTACATTCAAAGTTTGGTGTCCTGCTTCAAGTTCAATGTCCCTTCCACCCATGCAATAGTAGTTCTCCCTCCACAGGATGGAGGGAGCTCACTAAAGCACTAACAACACAAAATGAGGTAGAAATAGAAACAGGCCAGACTTAAAGGTGTGGTGGACCAATGGTTATGGAGTAGCACCTGATCCTGCAGGGCAGGGCTGACAGTAAGGACAGGCATAAAGCAGGCAATGTACACTTCACAAAAATCCTGCAAATGCTTTTCTGGAAGCATCATCATCCTTCTTCATTCTTCCTCCATGTAACCCTGAAGATCAGGCTCGAGGTGCAGGATTTGAACCCAGGCCTCTCTTCCTCCAGGAACCCTGGCTCTTTTTATAACACTTCAGGGTTTCCCAAGTGTCGTCAATCCCATATCACATTCTGGATTTTTCTAGACCCTTCTACTATCTACATTGTTTCTTAGTTAGTATACTAATTTTAAGTGGCATGTTTTGGGGTACCTGGGTGGCTCAGAGGGTTAAAGCCTCTGCCTTCAAAAGTTCAGGTCATGATCTCAGGGTCCTGGGATCGAGTCCCACATCTGGCTCTCTGCTCAGCGGGGAGCCTGCTTCCCCCTCTTTCTCTGCCTTCCTCTCTGCCTATTGTGATCTCTGTGTGTCAAATAAATAAATAAAATCTTAAAAAAAAATAAATGGCATGTTTCCATTTAAAATTATTTTTAAAGGAACCCTTATATCACCACATAAATGGAAAAAGTGTATTAGTTGCCATAAATAGAACAAAACTTCAAAATAAATACAAAAGGAACAGATAAAATTATTAAATTTAAGAGATGCTGTTACTTGATGATGTTTCTGGGGTTAAGACTTGCTCTTCTTTTGATTAAAACCAAAAAGGGGTGCCTGGGTAGCTCAGTCAGTTAAGCGGCTGCTTTCTGCTCAAGTCACAATCCCAGGATCCTGGGATCGAGTCCCACATCAGGCTGCCTGCTCAGCAGAGAGCCTGCTTCTCTCTCTCCCTCTGCCTTTTGCTCTATCTACTTCTGCTCTCTCTGTATCTCTCTGTCAAATAAATAAATAAAATCTTTTTTTAAAAAAATAAGTGGGAAGGAGTTATCAAGGATCTTAAAAACACAGGAGTACCTGGGTCGTTAAGTGGCCAACTCTTGATTTTGACTCAGGTCATGATCTCAGTGGTGGGATATAGCCCCTTGTCAGGCTCTGTGCTCAGTGGGGAGTCTGCTAGAGATTCTCTCTCCCTCTGCCCCTCCCCCTGCTCAGAGCCATGCTCTCTATCTCTCTGAAATAAATAAATCTTTAAAAAGAAACATATTAGCACAAACACAAGTCTTTCTCCCTGGCATGATCGGATGGATTAAAGGAAAAATAAAAAAGAAATAACTTTCTCACAGTGCATGTCCACATTACCCACTATTGAGACCATGTGGCCCCTAGAATCATGGCGGAAGTACAAGCGGGGGAACACAAGATGGCCTGTACTGTGGGATTCCTGCCCTGGCATACATCTGGGCTCAGACAATCCTGCCACATCCCTATCTCTGTACCCTTGATGATGACACCGTCCTTCCCTTTCTTCTAACCAGTCCCACTGCTCCTCCATGGAACTTTCTGGAAAGGTTTAATCCTAAAGTACTATTTTCCTTCTGGACCAAACATTTGGACAATAAGGTGTTTAGAGAGTGCTAATGTAACCATCTTATGTGTAGATTTCTTCTCACTTTGATAAGATTGATACCCAAGCAGGCAAACTCACTGTTCCAATCAATCAGTTTCCTTATCTGCAAAGGAAACTGGAGAACATCTAACATCCAGGCCCGCTCTGGCAGTGGCTTCATATATTTTAGAACTGGAAAATATCTTCATAATCACCAGTCACCTTATTTTATGGCTGAGAATGCTCATGGTCAGGTTTTAAAATGACTTCTTCAAGGTTAACCACCCCCAGAAGGTGACAGCAGAGCTGAGGTCTGAACCCAGGGCCTCTTAGTGATCAGAGACCTTTCACTTTTCCTATATTGTTCTCTGTGGTAAGAATACAGAAGTACTTAATAAATACAACTCTGAATTGAAATATTTGAGAGCAAACAGCCGTGTCCCTGGCTCCACTAATGCAAAATTTCAGCTGACATAGAATCTTCCCGAATTCCAGGGCAGGTTTTCATCTTGCAAACCAAAGCGGCTGCACCAGTTTACACAGGCTTTGCTGATTTTGTAGGAATTTGTAAATGAGGATGGGTAGGGTGGAAGGGTCAGGCCAAAGGGAGCAAGGAGGCATGATTCTGCCATTGGTGACACTGTAGAAATTATAAATGTTTCCTTAGGAAAGAGTTTTTCTCTTTTTTAAACTGTTATTATTAAGCTTCTCAAACATAACCATGTGAAGAGTGCCTGCCAACTTGCGCGTAGCTCTGCTGCTCAGATGATTCAGATAAGCTTTGGATAAATACCCCCCCATGGCACTGATCCAATGGGAGCTGCAACTTCCAACACTCTGAGGTTTGCCCAGCACTAAGTAATTATCCCTGGAAATATTTACTGTTTATCTACCTTCAAATTTTAATGACAGAGATTCTACTGTGTCATTGTGATTCAAGGCATGAACAAAAGCTCCCCCAGCCTCTCTCTAATAAACCTAATACAGTTCAGAGTAGTGCTTAAATTTTTATTAGTCTGCAAAGTCAGTTCCTCATGTTCACCCTATCACCCCTTTTTAGCTTTTTGTGTGGACAGCAGGAGTACTTCTTAATTTGTTCTTAAAAAATAAATAAATACTGTCCTATCTAGGTTACAGATTTTCTGAATCCCCTTTGTTTTAAGACTTATTTCTTTATCCTTGCCCTGCTGGGAATGCACTCCAATTCTCTTACCAGAGGTGTGTCCACCAGCTGCACACAATTCCTGGATTCCAGAAGTATTTCTGTAAAGTTTTTCTATCCATGATTGCCCAAATTAATGTTACCTTCTCTTTTCAAGGTCACCCTAAAGCTCATGACCTTGGGGTACATGAAGAAAAGGTGGGAGAAAGAAAAGAAAAGAGGAAGAGACCTCTTTGGACCTCAGTTTCCTCATCAGGGAAGGATGAGAGTTGGGCTATACAGGCCCAGGGCTTTCTTGCCTCTCTAACAGACCATGGATCGGCTTGTGACAAACATCCAGTGACTGTCACCATGAGAGAACTAGCTCTCTGTTCAGTCAACTGCAAAAGATGCTGATGGCCAGAAATGTTACATTTCAGGGAAATTATCATTCACCTCGCTTTTAGGGATACCCAGCAATGAAAGACTCACTCGGAGCCAGGTGGTCTTCATCCCAGGGAAGGCACAAACCAAGGCAAGTCCACAGCCCTCTCTTCCCGCAGACCAACATGAGGAAATCATCCTCCTTCCCCTGCTCCTAAACAGCCCAGGATGTCGGTTCCTCCATCCTCACCTCCAACAGGCAGATGGGACAAAGGAAGGATTTGACTCTCTCAAGAGCCTGGCTGTCACCCACAGGCAGGGCTGAAGCCGCCACCTCTGCAGCAGGCTCCTAGGGATCTTTCGAAAACCACTCCTCCCACAGTACATGTCCTCACTGTCACACCAGTGGTTTCCTTTTGTTAATTTACAGGTAGAACCAAAATCAGCATTTGATAGCTTTGGTATAAAGTAAAATTCTTGATTAAATTTTGGTATCTGATCTTTGTGATAAACAATCCCCCCCCCCATATATAATTACCACTGCTTGAGACATATAATGCCAAAAATCGGGCTTCTCAATAAGTGAAATATGCCTAGCATAACATCCTTGGCTTAAAATCAAAAGACTGAGATTGTGGTCCAAACATTTTCTCACTAACTTGCTGTGAAACCTTGAGCATACCTCTCCACCTCTCTAAACTCCAGCAGAATCATCTCTCAAATCCATATAACTCAATTTTTATTGACTGTCTATTTAAAAGACACTAATAAGCAAGATGATGTTATGCAAAGAACAGCACTATGTATCTTTGCCCTCAATTGAAGATAAGACAAATATGGATGATTGTGGTACAAAATCAAATAAGAAAATTGCCATGGGAAAGTCATAATTTGGGTCAGGGCAGAAACTGAGAAGCCATCTTGGAAAAGTTAGTATTGAAGCATAGAGGAAAAGGTGATAAAATTTTAAGGAAAGACATGAAGAGTGAAATGAATATTTCAGGGAAAGGACACATGAACATGAAGGAGCTATGAAGCAAAAATGGCTGACCATGAGTGCCAGGGGTGGCTTGGCTTGGTTGGAGGGCAGAGCGCTAAAAGAGGAGTCACAAGGGTTGAGAACTGGAGACTGAGAGTGAAGCCTGACTTGCAGCAAGCATTTATTTTGTCTAAAGGATATGTCATTCATGCCGGCAATAGGGAGCCTTTACATACTTTGGAAGTGAAAGAGTGACGTGATCAAAGCTAGGCTTTAGGGACTCGAGCTTGGCAACTGAGCAGGATATGGATCCAAGGTGGAGAAAGACTGGAGGCAAGAAAGCAGTCAGGAGGTTACCACATTACCTCTCCCCGGGTGCCATAACAAGGCACTGATTTAAGGCAGTGTCTAGCTCCCGTGGTTTTGAGAAGAAAGAAAAGAAAGGAAGTAGATGTGAGAACATTTTAAACTCTTTACTTTTACAAGAAATAGGTCATCAAGGACAGGGAAGGGTATGAGGTCCTGTAAGATAATCATTCAGCCCGCCACAATTTCCAGATGCTGAGAGAAGACGTGAGACTCCTGGGTCTGAAAAACAATGGAGTTTATTACTCAAAGAACAGCAGGCAGCATGAGCTCCATGTTCACTTCCATTTCCTTCGTCCTGCTCCTGCGAGTCTCATGGGGCAGCAGAGAGATGTGCCCGGGGGGGGGGGGGGGGC